>JAUZSU010126350.1:0-17409 GCA_034780255.1 Parotocinclus maculicauda | reverse complement strand
GTTTAAACTTTTGATCTGTGATTTGTGTTCTATTCTAAATAAAATATTAGATGTTGGCATCTCCACATCATTGCATTTAGTTTTTATTCACAGTTTGTATAGTGTCCCAACTTTTTTGGAATCTGGTTTGTATAAGAATACAATATATAGTGAATGGTTTTCTCTGGCCATTGGCATCAATGCAGGAGCTTGCATTTTCCAGTTTTGAGTTCTGAGTTTGTCATATTTTACTTGAATTGGTAGAAACAACTGGTAGAACAACATTAGTTATACAACTGAGCAACCGTGTGGCTTGTTTAATAAGGGCCTTGCTGTAACTCATAGAAAGCTAGAGTTTGAACTCAGCCTTCTGGCAACGTTCTGGAACGTGCCTTTTTAAATCATTAATACTATCTATTTACATTAAAAATCTAATAATTATGGATTATTTATATTGACCAGGATTCATTCATCATATATATAATATACATATGCATAAATACTGTATTTTGAAAATGGTCCACATACTCCTGCCAAAATTAATAGGACAG
This sequence comes from Parotocinclus maculicauda, assembly GCA_034780255.1. Classification (NCBI taxonomy): domain Eukaryota; kingdom Metazoa; phylum Chordata; class Actinopteri; order Siluriformes; family Loricariidae; genus Parotocinclus; species Parotocinclus maculicauda. Next base: position 16,879 of record JAUZSU010126350.1, on the reverse strand, counting down.
ATGGCTATCACTTTGTTAGCTTCCATTTGAAACAGATAGCAAGTGAGACTTAAGTACCCAATTATTTTTTGCATCATTATATTTTGCTGAGAAATATTCAATATAGATGTGCTTTAACAGGAACAGCAAAAAATGTTTTGTGATTCCCTAAGCACATACTACTGTGCTAATGAGTTCCAAGTCCAAATATAATACTAACAATAGCTGTGTTACTAAACTATCATGTGGTTGCTTACACTATGTTTAACACTGTGAGTTCCATAGGTATCTTGTGTTACATGTTAGCTGACCAGCTTACTGCCAATATGATATCTTGCATGTCACAGGTACAAAGTTTATAGAGATAATATAAAGTTGAGAATAGATGCAGAAACAGAGGTGATTTTATTTATAGGTACCAGCATCCAGAGGTGTAGAATTTCAGCTACACCCAGTTGATTTATCACATTTTTATGCCTGTTGACTTGAGTTAATTGGCAAAGACAGTCAGTTAGATCAAAATTCTTGGGAGTACTCTTACTTTCTGAACTACTGACCCCTTGTAGTGTTGCCATTAACTCTGGAATTCAGCATGTCGTAAATTTCATTTATTTATTTTCTACTACCAGCTTGAAAAACATGCACAGACACAAAGAATAGCAATTGCTGGCTCCTTCTTTCAAACCAATCAGACTGGTTCCACTTGATTTCACAGTGAAATCATACCAAATCCAGAGAAGTAGCAGATGGGAATTTAATATCCAAGCAGAGCAGTGGAGGCAAATATTTACTGTCCTTTGTTTACTGATTCACTGCAAGAAAGACAGCAACAGAGATAATGTGTGAACTTCAATTCTGTTCCTTTCTGCTCTATTCCCTGTATTTACTAAATTTTGAGCACCAAGAAACCGATATGGAACTTGTTAATCCAATGATTGGCACTGCCCCATTATCTGCCAGTTCTCTACATAAAGGCTTTTCTGTAACAATAAGGAATAGCATTAACACTCAGGAGCTTTCCACACACTTAATCTCAGACACTTAATCTCAGATTGAAGATTTGGAATCCTGAGCCATGTAATTAACTGATATTCTGTAGAGAGATGTTAGATGTGCTTAAAAATTTAAAGATTGGGTTTCACAACACAAGTCATCTGGGGTCAGAAGAAATATTCAGTTCAAGTGCTTCAGATGACTACAATGTTGTAGGCTAATATTGCACAGGTTGAATGTAGATGACAGTTCAGTGATTTATGTTTCTGATATAGAATGTGATACAGCAAAATATATTAACAAAATGAATTTATAGAAAAGAGCCTAAGTTAAATATGCTCACTTGCTTTATTCTTCTTCCATTTCAAACTGATTTGTCCTGAGTGTAATTCATGAAAGTGTGAAATTACCCTTGGTCCTAGATCAGTAAAACCTCAGGACCCTTGTCTAGCTGTAATTACACAGAGTGATATATGTGCTCTAAGGTAAGCTCTTGTGCATGGTTCTGTCCCAAGTGGCCAAACCAGGAGTGACGGAATGCACAACCATGCTAAAATGGACCTCTGCTGACAGACAGACAGGTAAGCATCCCTCTGCAAGCCTTGCATTCCATGGTCAGAAGGGCAAAGATGTTTTCTCATTCTAGCCACAAATCCCCCAATGAAACCCTCTTTACAGACCCTCAGTGGGGTGCTGCTACTCACCCATGGGGGTAAATCAGAACATAAACAGATGAGTGGAGCCACTAGTATGGCTGTTAATCTTTCAGACAGTCAAAATGAGTTTGCACTGAGCAATAGTGCTCAGGTATGTGTGTGTTTCATGCAGCTTTTCATATGCAGCTTCTGTATGTCAGTGTGTCAGTGAGTAGGAGTAAAGCTTTTGGAATGACCTGACAAAGAGTTTGTGAGGAGAACTGGAAAAAGCAGGTTCTTCTCACAAAAATCAAAATTGACTTGATGCTTAATCTAAAATCTAGAGACCGAGACAAAACTGAAAAAAATAATCAGATGAAAGTTGACTAAGCTATGGCTTTTTAAACTTCTGAGATTTGCATACGCTCATTGGTTAGGCTGTCTGGACAAATTGTATTTATTCAGCATGCGTAACCATATTTAGCTAGATGACGTCAAAAGGTGAATTTTGAGGGCCAGCCTTTAGTGCTTTTCCCATGGGAAGTTTTTCAAAACAAATGGCAAACTGGGTAAATTTTCTGTGTTTCATCATTCTTGGGTGTTTTTTTTCTGAATGTATACTTCTCAAAAGCATGCATTTATAGCAACCTTTTATTCAGAATATCAATCAAAATTTTTGGGGGAAGTGAAAGTGAAGTAGGTGTTTTATTTAATAATTCATTAATGGAGGGGGCATGATTTTTTAGCCTCAATTGGCCATGGCTATGTGCCTGTCCTGGCAAGAAGCACCTGCTTTTGCCAGAGCCACACATTTATGAAGTTTCAGTCCTCATTAATAGAATGTTATTAAGAATGTTAAGAGCAAGGAATATTATTGGTATATTACTAATGAAGATCTGTAAGTTTCCAATATTATTATGGAGAGGACTATGGTGGGGCAGCCTAAAATGGATCTAGTACCTAGGCATCACACTTTAACTTATTCATACACCGTCTTACCTAGTGTCAGTTTATTCTATCTATTGATATGTTTTGAGATATGAAGGGGTGACGATGCATAGGGATCCAAGCAGATATTCAAAGGATGTACAAGGTCTATACAGCCAGTAGGATTAAAAGTTTAGACTGATCCTGGGTTTCTGGAGTTGTGGTATACCAGCAATTATTGAGTTACATTTTAGAAAATCACTAAACAAATCTACTTCTGGGTTGATCACAGGATCACTACCATACGTTATACAATTTATGTTTTCTCTAGATTTTACCCTTTGCCCTTTGACCAGCCTGCTCAACTCCCTAAAGGACGCTTACTGCATACCACTGATGTAGAATTCCACTCATGGACACTATGTCTAACTTAAGTCACGAGTGTCATATCTGCTAAATTGACTGCCTGTTACTTGACTTGGTCTGGATCATTTCTACTGGCATGTTTGGATACAAAAACATACGATAAAATAAACGATTCTTCTGTAATTCATTAAGGAGGCCAGAAACCTGATCAATTTAAACTGAAGTGTTAATTCACCCACACACTTAATCCAGGATTTAATTTGAGCAGCAGTTCAGGGACTTGACTTGGATGTACTTGGATGTGAGAGTGAACCTGAAACTCAGCCTGGACCTTAGGGGTTACAGCTGCATGCCCAGTCAAACAGCAATGATTTATTAATGTAGATCAGTGGTATCAGACTTCAATACATGAGGGCCATTGCACAGGGGTTGGAAGGATTATTGTGGTTTGTGTGATGCTGGCATGTTTGGGGGTAATTTAGATATGGTGGATATAACAAATACTGTAGATATGACAGAGATTTCAAATATTAAAAACCAAAATGGCTTTGTTCGTTGTCATATTATTGACTTTTAAAATCAGAGGGCTGGTTTACTGCCCAGTGTTTTCTTAGTGGTCAAGCATAGTCTATTTGTATTAGGCAGTGTTATGTTGCTAAAGTTTTTCAGTCTTCTAAACCATGCTTAAAGTCTTTAATTACAGAATATCTAAAAGATTAATGTTTGTTTTGAACATTTCACACTTTGTCTAATAATTAATAAAGACCCCTCACAACCTAATACACTTCCACAATGCACTCTTCATAATGCACAATAAATATAATATTAAACATATTATAAGAGATATGGTGGCTTAGTGGGTAGTACCCTCAATGCAAGAAGGTCATGCGTTCAATTCCAGGATGGAATGACCTTTCTGTGTGGAGACATATAATATAGAATATTTTCTGCACGTCGTCTGCGTGGGTTTAAAGTACTCCGGTTTCCTCCCACAGTCAAAATACATGTATGTTGGGTTATTTTTCTGTCTCTGAAGTGGCCCTTAGTGTGCATGACTGTGTGTGTGCCCTAAAATGGATTGGTGCCCCGTCTAGGGTTTTTCTTTCCCTTGCACCCAGAGATGTTAGGTGGGCACTGGCTGTCCCGCGACCCCATGTGGATTAAGCCGAAGATGATGGATGGATGGATGGATGGATCAGAGATTGTAAAGAAGCAGTAACTATTTCTAATGTCTAATCTACTGACACATTTACATTTGTGACACAGATGTATTAGTACATAATGTAGCAAAAGTGTGTATTGAACCATTTGATAATCAACCAAATTCGATTGAATGGCCTTCATCTTTAGTTTTAGCTGTTAGCTGCCTAATAACACTTCATGTAATCCTGTAAACTAATTCGTATTCCCTGTGATTTTATGAGCACTTGCAGTCATTTGTCATATCGTTGCTAAAGGCCATCTTGTGACTACATGGATTTAATAGTCATGTCATGTTCTTAAAACACTGCTGCACTTCACATTGGATCCTCAGGGCATTTCAACTCTACAGCTAAACTGTGTATATACAAGACAGTTCAAGTGTATGAATGTCTGAATTCTTCTCTTTGGCGTGCTAATGGAGATTAAGCTGAATTGAAGCCTGCGTGTCAGCCAGCAGTTCAAGTAGCTCATACCAGGCATGCCTGCTCCATTGTGTCCCTCTAAGTGCATCGTACATGGACCTTTGAGCTTCATGAAAGGTAGAAAGGCAGATGCCATTTCATTCAAACATTGTTATTACTGTGGGCCTACCCTTTTTAAAAGTCTTAAAATCAAGAAAGCAACTTTGCACATGCTTCTTCTTTTTGGTGGAATGCAGTTTAAAAAAAACCCACACAGTTCTCAGAGCAGCTTTTATTGTTTTGTTTATATCCGAAAGAGACAGAGTTTACATTCCATGCCAGCCTGGAAATCGGAGATGTGATATAAGATGATGGTAGGTTGTAAAGTCCTGTGAATTACTTGACATGCATGAGCAAGGATTGGAGTTCATCCATGATGTGCTTTGCATCCAAAACCAGAACATGTCTATTAAACAACAGGGCTGGAATGTCACTAGGTCTTAAAGCAGTTGATGTGCAGCAAGGTAAATTGCTTTTGATTGAGCGCAGGGTCTGTTCTTTATCATCACTCCAGAGGAGTAAATGGTTTAAAGTTTTTAATGCTTTACAGACCCTCAAGACTTGTAAAGAGCCATCACAGCGTGCTAGCATCAGGGTACCACTGCGTGGCATGTTCTAACCAACACAGTGCCCGGCCCTTTTAAAGCCAGCCCAGCCTGTTTCTTTAAGAGTGTGGAGGTAGGAGAGAACTCACTGACGTGCTACCGGTCATGCAAACATAAAGCTAGATACAACGTGCGCCAGTCATTAGAAATGAGACACAAATATGAACGGCAGTTCCATGAGAAGCTGCATTTGCGCTACAGTGAGAATCAGTGAGAGCCGGCGAGTATCCACAGTGCGTTAGATTCAGTTAATTCAAGGCGCGCGCAGCTGAACTGATACAGAAGAGATAGCATGAGCGCAACAGCTGGACCTCTCTTCGTCTGCTTTTTTGTGGTCTTTAAGGTAGGATCTGAATTCTCCAAACACTTCAATTAATCGTTTTTATTTGAACTGAATGAACGCCGAACACTGGCAGTGTCAGGACGCATAGTTTGTAGTGAGGGTCTTGGTTGGAACTCCACTGCTGATAAATGGGTTTAAAAACGAATATTTTCATGAATTACTGGTGACAGATCATAATGGACATTTTTTTGGTTATTAAAAGAGCGAATTAGCAGGGTATTTGGGGTAGCTTGTCTTCATCTCTCTCTAGCTTATGTGCATCTCACCTAATGCTGTATCCAACCGCTGTACAGTACATTTTTCTGCTGGCTAAGAGGTCATGCCTTCTTATCTTACCACATTGTTTCTCAGATTAGTAGTGACTCATAACTGCCATATGTACTGTTGTTTGTTTGTTTATTTCGTCACATCAGCATTGACACATATATTTGACTGGAGCAAGGTTAAAACTGTACAAACATAATCACATGGGCAATTTAGAGATACCAGTTGACCTAAGGCATGCCTGCAAAATGTGGTAGGAAACCAGAGTACATGGAGAAAACAGACACAGACATGAGAAGGACATATAAACTCTACACAGAATGTCCAGGGATTTCGGGGTTGAACCATTGATCACTGGAGTTGGTGGCAACAGCACTACCCACTTGCTCCATTGTACCATCCTTATTTGTTGTGACATTGTGCAACCAACAGCAGTCCATATTTTGCTATAGAAATAGAAGACACGCTTGGAATTAAGATTTTTTAGGAGTTGAGATTCTTCTATAATATTCTTTTTTTCTATTTTAGTCATACGGTCTACTGTGTGTAAATATATTTTTGTCTATTTTTTGTACTGTGTGCCTTGCTATCCCTTGCTGCTGTAACACCATAAATTTCCCCACTGTGGGACTAATAAAGGACTATCTTATCTTATCTTATCTTATCTTATCTTATCTTATCTTATCTTACTGTTGTAGGAAAATCAACTTTTGACCAGCTTGCTTAGGATCATTTTCTCTTATACATTGACGAATTGTCTTGTACAGTCTTGAATGCCAAAAGATTTTGTGTTGAAAAACACAGTTTAATGTTCCCATGTTGGTTTAAATTGGTGTACACTGCTACCATGCTGGTTTTACTGGTGAACCATCATGGTCTTACTGGTTGATTGACATAAGGGTGTTGGTTAAGCTGATTAATAAGCATGCCACCACATCAGTATCCTGTGCACTGTTTTTTATTAAAGCATTTCTAAAAGCACATTAAAATGTGGAGGTTAGTTACCTTCACCTGTATAATAGCAACAGTGAATAAAACGTTCACCTCTTTTGTATATGTTCCCTACATTTCAGTAAATATGACGCTTCAGAAACTGTGACTCTTGTCATTTATTACTATTGAAAAAAAAATTTATTTGTCTGAAAAAAAGTATACAGTACTAAGTTTTAGTGGGACCTTTACACTTGAGCAATAGCAGCATCTGGCAGCTTTATTGGGTTGCGAAGTTGCTCTGCTACAGAAGAGCTTCTTGGGAATGACCAGCTCTAAAGGGTAGTGGTCCATAAACGATTTTTTAAGGCAAATGGGGTGAAAAGGCTAAGATATGCTGACAAAAATGAATTACAAGGCTTTCTTTCTTGTTCTCCTTGCAATAAAGTCAGTGATTTGGTTTGTAAATTCCGAATAGTGTTGCTTTCCATCAGGATTGATGGTTCAAGTGATTCAGTCTGCTGTGATCTATCTTTAAGTATCTGTATGTACTAGTGCTTATTAATTAAAGATGGAAAAAGTCAAATCATAAATAGCTACTGGTACTACTTGTGAAATTAGTTTTCGGCTCAGATTCAGGACGATCAGCATTGGATGATGGTACAAAAGTGAAATGTCTGGTTCATGTTAGGACCTTTTTAAGTGGTTCTTATTCAGACAGTTCTCCACTGTTTGTTTCATGGCTTGCTTTTTTCTTTATGCTCCACTGCTATATTTTCTTTCAGACCTGTTGTTGATATGTTGGTAGCATATGCATATTTAGAAACTAACTTGTAGATAGTTAAAGGCTTGGCCAATAGATATTTGCTTCCTGTCACTCACTAAGCTCACAGATTTTTTTTAATGTGAGAATAAATGACTGCCCGCAGCTTTGCCTTCTCACGGTGCTGCTAATGCACCTATAAAAGGATTTAGAAGAAAGGCTCACCCTCATTTACTAGGCATAAATGTCCTTGAGAGTATCAGTAAAATATTACCTTAGAAGAAACAAAAAACATACAAACTATCTCTATTTAGGCTGTAAGATTGCATCAACATAATGAGTATATCTATTTTGCATTAGGGCTGTGCTAAAAATATTAATACAGCAATATGTCGATATATATATATATTTTTATATACTACAGCGATATTTAGCTTAAAATATAAACATTTTTGAAGAAAGAGAAAAAAACACATTTTAAATATAACCAACAATATTTGCACCTGTTCACAACTTGTATTTCTGTATTTTTAGTAAACTATGTGGAATATCACTACATATAGCAATATTCAGTCATTCATTTATTCTATTAATGATATAATGGAATCATGACTCATGTATCGTGATGTATCATATCGCAAAGTCCATTCCAATACCCACCCCTATTTAACATCAAGATTTTGAAAAAAAATTTTGTCATATACTTATTTTCTACATACACACAGGATTGCGTTTGAACATTTGACAAGCGACAAGCATTTGACAAGCATTTAAAAGCTGATCCAGCTTATGAGAGCGACTTTCTCACCTGTCTACAAAGGTCATTTTAGAACAAACAGTTTTGAGTGCCTGTTTCTTTAAATGAATATGAACCACTGTTTTTCCCACCTTCTTTGTGATTCATGGTAAGTGATATACTTTTTATACATAAAATCAGCATAAAGAAATATCTTACAATTTCATTTTATTTTACAGACATTTAACTACCAAACTAATTGTTTTAACATTATTGTGAATCCTGCAGAAAGTAACCTTTTTTAAATTTACATATAATGTATTTATTCAATAGTGTGACATTTTTATACACTTCAATTGTGGGGCAGTTTTTGTTTATGTCACCATCAAATTTAGGCTTAACTCTTCAGCTGTTTTCTGTTCTGAGGCTAGGGGAGGCTAGTGTTCTAATTCTTGCTGCTCTTTGATCGCTAGAACAGATCAGTTCCAGTGCCTAGGTTCTAACTTTTACATAATGCTAGCAGTGGCATGTGAAAACCAAATTTTACACCTTTGCATTCGTTGTTTTAAGATATTCAGATAAAGGGCTAAAAATATTCTGACCTCCTTCATAATGCAAGAAGGAAAATAGACCTGTTTGAATCACCTGCAACTAGGCAACCCCCCCAAAAAAATACTGGGTTGTCTGACTTTACATTTTGTGTGTTGGTATGCACTCCGGATACCCAATTGTATGTGCACTGAAAAAAGCTTCACTTAATATGTCCTCTTTTTTTTTTAAAACTGAAAACTTAAATTGCCCAGAAAAGTATACTTTTTAAAGCTTTACAAAACCCTCTAAACATCCCAGACCACATTAATACTGTTACTTTTTGTTTATTCTCACCTGTCCTATAGCAGGAATGTAGAAATAGGTCACAAAAGGCTCTTTTGGAGAATGTCCCTTAAAATCCACATTCACAGAAGTGCTCCCAAAAAACACCCCAAACCCCACAAAAACACCACCCAGCAGTTTTAGAACGCTCAAATGTTTGCGAAGACTTTTCTTATATCATACTCTCCAAGCTGTTCGAAATTGTGAGTGCTGAAGTGTTGGTATGTGATTATGCACCAAAGTCACCATCATTCCTGGTGCAAACTGCAAGTGATTAGACAATCAAATAGAACCTTTCTACATTCAAATTGAGATTTTCCTTATTGTATTTGATGATTGTTCTGTTCTATAGCGTAGATTGTGGAAAAACTATCAAATCTCTCTTCCAGTGAAACGCACTTAACTATTTGTAACATTTCCATTCATTCTCAAAGTACTCTAGGTATTTTGGCATCAAGAAAACTAAGTAATGAAGTGTTTCTGGTGTTATTTTTCTCCAAGCTGAGCAACAGTACGGAGTCGTCATCACATTTATATTTCAATATTGTCCACACATTCTCTTTTGGGGCCAGATCAGGACTGCAGGCAGTCCAGTCCAGTACCTGTACCCTCCTTTTCTGCAGCCATGCCTTTGTAATGTGTGCAGCATTTGGTTTTGAATTGTTTTGTTTAAAAAAAGCATGGATGTCCCTAAAAAATATGCAGTCCTCAGGGCAGTGTATGTTGAAATAAAATCTCAGTGTACTTTTCTGCATTAATGCTGCCATCAGAGAAGTGCAACTTACCTTTGCCGAGAGCACTGACACAACCCCATACCATGACAGACCCTGACTTTTGAACTTACATTTACATTGGACCAGTCCAGAGAAGCTGACACTGCTCCTGGACATGGATAACGTTTCCTATACTGTCACAAAATTCTAAAGGGATCACCAACATTCAAGCACTATTGTATAGTTCTACCCAGTGGATCAGTTGTAAGAATCAGCTGGTAAACCTGTTCTTTTGTTGTTGTTGTTGTTATTATTAGTATTATTTGTTTCACAAATAAACCCACTTTTCCTGGTCAGGGTCAGCCTGCCCTCTGTCAGGTGACTTGAGCGTCACCTGTTATTTTACAGGATCAAATATTTATATTCATGAATGTGTTTGTCAGTGTTAAAACTTAACCTATGCCTTTGCTAACAATAGAAAGTTATATCAGGTATGTATCAGCTGTGTTACTGCAGGTAAATCATCAAGGGGGCTGTCTGGATATTACAGTGCCTGTGCTCATTAAGCCTTACTGCAGGTCATGTCACTTGCTGGACCACGAAAATAGCTGAGTACTAAGAAGAATGCTAATCATGGAGACACAGTGAGCCATGTACAAATGTTTAGTTGTGTATACAGTATACGATATCAAAATAATTAATACTGTCTGTATAAACTGTTGAGTAATGTATGCAGTACCGTGCTGTAGGTATAGGTTGAGTTCACAGAACAAGTAATTTTATTTTACCATTCCAGTCTTTTAGTAGCTATTCTGTGTAAGTCTGCTGGTAACTGGTGTTCTCGCCACTGCTACAATGTAATTTAACAGGGCTGTTCTGGTTAAAACGGATTGCTTCAGGCTGAAGTAGTGTGGTGTCTGTTAGTGTGGTAAAAACTATTTGCCTTTACATGTGTTAAATTTAGAGATAGGTTAGACCTGGTAATATAATAGTATAGGGTCCAATATTGACATCTCATCAGATATCGCATGGACAGGGCCGATTCACATAGCGATCCATAGTGCATTCCACATATTACCATGACACAAGGCAACTTTGGTTTAACTTAAATTGCATTTGTGTGTATATTTTTAGTGTGGAAACACCGGACAGCTAAACAGCATGTTTAGATGTTAGCTTTATAAACAATACCAACAATAATAATATCAAAAACAATAATACAGTGATTTTTCTTTCTTAAGACATAACGCTTCTCATTTAAACCAAAAAGCTCTGTATAGGTTAAATCTGTCTTGAAAATGTTTTCCAGTAACCTTGCGTGTGGTCTATGTGCCACATGATGGACAGCAGTTTTCTTTTTGAGGACAAAGGTTTTAACCTGGCAACCTTAGCTGTTACATCATTGTTGTTCAGAGTTCTCCTTATGGTGAGCCCAAGGACATTAACATTAACAGGACTGTAGTAGTCCCCATGGGTTTTTTATGGCACATTAATAGACACAGTGGTTTTTATATCCAGCTAGATAAGCATCAACAACTTTTGCACATGCTTTTAAACATGGTAATTGCTAATATCTGGATCTAATTTCACTTTTAATTAATTGCTAATTGGATCATATATGTTTGAGTGACATTTTAATGATTTGAGTGATGTTTAATTGTTTTCTCTTCATGTACTTTAAGGATTTGTGTAACAATCGTATGATGATTTAGGCCATATTTATGCAGAGGGGGACTCCAATATAAACTATGCTTAATCTACTTGCAAGTCGTTAAATGCCAAACTAAAGTTTATGTTTAGGATACCAGATGCAAGCTGCTGCCTCTGACAGTATAAATAATTTTCACAGAGTTGTTCAAGTTCAGTTTTATGTTTTTTCTGTTAATTTTATTAGATATTTCCACTACCATTTCTGCATTTCTTGGTAAACATACCTTTCATATGCCACTGGAAATGTTCCAGTCATATTTCTTTACAATACCAGTATTAAAGCCTTGAGCATGAGCCGATATGCCATGCTGACGTGATACTGAAATCCTAACAAAGCGTTCATGGTTTAATACTTGTGTATTAATATAACATTGTTTACTATGTTTATGGGGTGCTATTAAATTTCCTTTAATGTGTAAGACTTTAATGGAACTTTCCAACCCGCTTTTATGTCTGGGAAGTAAAATTTAATTTTCAATGAATTTTCCAGGATTTCCAGAACTGTGAAACAACTCGACAATTCATTTGCTGATGAATTTTCACCGCTAATGCACACTTTCAACAGATTCAACTGTAGAGACACTTTGACTTGTGGTCTGTGAGAGAACCAAGTCCATCTGTCAAATTCATTAAAAGTTGATATGCTCTCCAACAGCTGGACGACACCATGTCTGCTGTTTCCTGTCTGAGACTTTTGGCCTGGCACCTCTACACCTGCCACAGTAAGAAGGCAACATTGGTGTTGGAACATGCTTTGGTTAACAGCCCAGACCAGATTGAGATTGTTTATTTTCATGGTTATATACAGTATTTCTAATTTTTTGTGTTTTGAGAAATGGAGACTGTAGATGAATTGGAACAGACATTGAGGAAGGTACCCACAAGTAAAACATGTCTTTTGGCAGTATAGTACTGTAGCTAATTATTTACAGGAATGAGATGGCACTGATGATCTATGATTTTTTGGAGGGAGTGTTTTGGGAATGTCTGGATTTTTAAGCTGCACTCAGTAAAAGTGCTTATGCAGATGCATAAATGAGAGCAAATAGGACAGAAATGTACAGTGCTTGGAAAGTGGGACCTTTATTAACATACTGATCTAGTAAGTGAACTGATATTGGTTGACATTCAAATTTAATGACATGAAATTTTATTTTATTGTAAATAATCAACATTTACAGTAAAATACAAAAACTAGCAAAGAATTACTGAATAATATGTACCATTCATAAAGTTGGCATTCAGTTCATTGTTTTAACCAATTTGGCCTCCCTTTTCTGCAGAGTGCAGTCTTTTTATACCAAAAGTGTCACGCTCAGGGAACAAAGGGACAGGAGAGACGGACTCAAGTGTAACTGTGTGCTACTTGACCAATCACATACACTTGCGTCAATACATCTGGAGCAATCACCGCAAACTTACATTAGTTAGGGTTCTGATGCACTGAGAAAAGTACCTACAGCATGTGAATTAAAAGTTAAAACCATCCCTATACACTGCGTTCTAAGAACTACAATTATCCCCAGTTCCTGTAGTGCAAACACCCAACAGAGGGGGCACAGTTCTAAGGACTATGACCAAGTTCCACTGTTGTGAAGGCACATCATGTGCTCAGAAAGAAGGCCTTAAATACTCTTATTATTAACAGACTGGTTAATAACAGCCTGCTGTGGAAGCTGAAAAGTGTCAGAGAGGAGAAATGCAAGATAATGCATATAATTTTCAGCTCACATCATCGTGACAACAAGGCCATATTCATGTATAATTGAAGCGGGATGTTTACATTGCATCATAGAATATGTTTCTCTCTTACCAAGAGGTACTCTACCCAAACTAGCCTCTGGCAAAGCCCTCTTGTGGCAAAACCCAGTGTCTAATTAGACCACACCTGCAGACATTTACATACTTAACTTTGACATAACTGCATGCAGAGTTTTGTGGCATTTGAGTGATTAATTTTTAATGTCAATAAGTGTATGTAACTTTCTTTCAGTCAGCTTCTGTAAAGTCTTGCATGTATTACCCCTTGGCAAGTTTGTGGCCTTTTTAACCCTCCTGAGAATTGATTTAGAGTGTGCTGCTTGTCCTTTAAACCATGGCTGTATAGCTTTGTCTTTGACTATAGTTTTGCTGATTGGCATTAATTCTTTATCTGTGCAGGATTTAGTTTTGAAGTTTTTATGTTTATTGCTTTGTTTAAAATTGTGCAGCACTTTGTTGCAACGACTGTTGTTTTGAAGGTGCTATAGAAATAAAGTTGAGTTGAGTTGAGTGGTATTTAGTGTTCTCTGTATCTGAACATAGCTTTAGTTATTGGTCTTACACTGGTGCGATCACGGTTGCTTTATTGTGGTTTGATTACAAATGATCTTGTTTTGGGCAAAGCATTGTAATGCACATGCACTGCCCTGTTAGAAACCTTCAGGTTAGTCATGATTTCATGCTGAGAAAGTAACTATTTTCTTAGACAGCAAGTCCAAAAGCTTGTTAAGGTTTGTAAGCACTTGTGAGATACTTGTGCAGGTAGCATTTTAGAAATGTAAATTATAAGATTAATCCTGCCAACTTTTAATTGATTCCATAATTATATTCTCTGTGACCTGGCAAACTATGTACCGTTTATTTAAATAAATTAATGACATGTTCAGTTTAGAAAATCTGCCTGCTTGCTTTTCTGGAGTGCCAAATACTAATACATTTTGAATTACTGTAAGTGGCCATTGGAAGATTATATTGTGGCTATGAAGGGGTGCACATGGTAGCAATACTTAAATAGGCTGAAGCATTCAAGCAATGATTGCTTGATGGTATTATCCAATGGAATGATATTATCCAAATTGTGCCAGGAAAACATTCCCCACACCATTAACACCTCCAACAGTCTGGACCGTTGACACAGAACAGCTTGGGTTCATGGTTTCATGCTTATGGTGGCAAATTCTGAACATAACATTTGAGGGCTTCAGCAGAAATTAAGATTCATCACACTTCAGTCTCCAAATGTAAAATTTTGTTAAGGCTGTGCCTGCAGCAGCTTCAGCTTTCTGTTCTTGGCTGATATAAGTGGAACTCGAAATGGCATTTTGTTGTAGCTACAAGATTCAACGTGTTGGTAATTCTGTGCTACTCTTTCTGCTCACCGCTATTGTACATTTTAATTATTTGAGTTAAGGTAGCCTTTAAGGTAGCCATTCTCTGTTGTTATCTCTCATTATCAAGGCTTTTCTATAAACAGAACTGACGATTATGTAGACGTTATATAAAAACAATCAGGCCATAGTCAAAATCACAGAGACAAGGGGTGTTTTTGATATTTGGAAACATCCGATGCTAAGATTATAATATCGAAACGGATGCAGGGGTATTGACATGTGGAACATGCTTTTTAATCCACATATGCTTCTGTATTAAGATGGTTTCACAATTAAATAAAATTAAGCAGATTTCTTCTGTGCTGTCCTTATCATTCTTAACTTACATTTTATGTTCCTTCACTCCACTATCCACCTAACATTTTTAAACTGACAAAAGAGAGTGGACCTTATTTCATCTATGTTATTTAAGTATTTTGACATAACCATCAAAATATCTTACAATTTAACATTTAAGCAGAAGCTATTTGTGGAAAAAGTGCTCTTACTGCTTCAACTTCTGGTGACCTTCATGAAGGTAGAAACTTAGTATAACCTGGAGTATTCAGGCTTGTGTTAACATTATTCAAAGGTAAAAGGGCATGTATTTTAAACTTAAAGGTGTGTTTCTGTAAAGGCTGTATAGTGTAAATGAACATTTATCATTCATTCATTTTCTATACCCTGAACAGGGAACCAGTCCATAACAGGACACACACCTACACACATGGCCACCCATTCACTGGGTCATTTCAAAGCCCTTCATCCATTCACTTATCCAAACACTTCAGTTATGTATCTGCAGGACTTTCTAAATACTGATTTAAACATATTTGCTGTGAGGAAAAAAATGTCGATTGGACTCACGAGAAAGCTGCCTCTTTGCTAAAATAAAATGCTAGAATGGCTTAGGTTTACAAACTGCCCTCTCAACAAACCTTGTTATTTCTGGAACAATGACCTTTAGACATTTCCAAAATAAATGACCACAGGCACATTATACTCTGTCAGCTCTTAGACATGGTAGGGGTGCACAAATGTCCTCTCCTATGATAATGATTGTTGTTTTGAAGATGTTTGAGCTGATATTATTGTCACTCACTTTGCCAAAAAACCCCTGTTAAAACACACTTTAAGATTTCATGTAATCATTGCATAGCCAGGCAATCAACACATGACAGTTGAAAAAGGAATGCTGTTACAGTTTGACATCTGCTGCCAAAGTGCCATGTCTGTCTCAAGCAGATGCATCTATCCCACCGGACAGTAGTGCTTGGGAAACATGCTTGGTGTCAAAATGATGAGTCTCTCCTACTTAATAGGCTCATCACAGTTCGTTTCTATTCCATCTGTCTCACGTACTTCTCAGTCACTGTCTGTCATTAGTTTAGCACTTTTTCCTCTAAAACAGAGGGGAGCAATATTGATGTGGATCTAGCCAGAAGATCCTGTGGGGAGAGGCATGCCATGTCACATGCAAGGACAGATGTCCTGTTATCCACAGGGTCATTACACACTCAGTCAGTGCATCTCTTACCAAGCTGTCTTCACGCTGAATCTTGCTAAAGCTTCTGGAGTTACACCTCTTGGTGTCCCCCCATCCTTGGCCTACCCTGTTTAAGGGTTTGCAACCCTGTGATCTCCTGGATATATCAGGAAGTAATTTCTTAGTCCATATACTGCCAAAGGCACTGCATCAAACCCCCACACATGGTCTGTGCACCAGCATCATATTCAGTACTCAACAGAATTTGCTTTGATGAGCATATGTGTCCTACTGTTGACAGCCAGCCGCATTTTCTTTCGTATGCAATGATGTTGTGAACAAGAAACGTGGACTGCTATAAACTGGAATCGAATTATCTTTAGCGATTAATCCTAATTTTATCTGGGATCCAACGATGGTCGGTTCAAATATGGAGGCCCTGTGGTGAGCATTCTGGGTTCAAACCCAGGTGGAGTGGTCTGGGTCCTTACTGTGTGGAGTTTGCAAACCCGTGTCTACATGGGTTTACTCTGGGTACTAAAGTTTCCACCCACAGTCCGACGATATGGATTAGGTTAACTTATTAACGCCTAATTGGCCTGGATCTGGGTATATATATGACTTGCTTCGATTTAACCCTGTGTGTTGATGTACAAAGAGGATTCCAAAAAGGTTGGGACACTTAACAAATTGTGAATAAAAACTGAATGCAATGATGTGGAGATGGCAAATGTCAATATTTTATTCATAATAGAACATAG
>JAUZSU010126339.1:0-17411 GCA_034780255.1 Parotocinclus maculicauda | reverse complement strand
ATGTCTTCGCCATTTGTGGATAATGGCTCTCACTGTGGTTCGCTGGATTCCCAAAGCTTTGGAAATGGCTTTATAACACTTTCCAGACTAACAGATCTCAATTACTTTCTTTCTCAATCGGTCCAGAATTTCTTTGGATCTCGGCATGATGTGTAGCTTTTATGAATCTTTTGGTGGACTTCACTTTGTCAGGCTTTGTCCTATTTAAGTGATATCTTGATTGAGAACAGGTGTGGCAATAATCAGGCCTGGGTGTGGCTAGAAATAATGTACTCAGGTGTGATAAACCACAGGTATAGTATATTTTAACAAAGGGGGGCAATCACTTTTTCACACAGAACCATGTAGGTTTGGATTTTTTTTCTCCCTTAATAATAAACACCTTTATTTACAAATAGCATTTTGTGTTTACTTGTGTTGTCTTTAACTACTATTTAAATTGGTTTGATGTTCCGAAACACAAGTGTGACAAACATGCAAAAAACAGGAAACACTTTTTCATACCACTGTAAATGACAGTGGTAGCCTAGTGGTTAAGTTACTACACTATGGAGCAGAAGGTCCAGGGTTCAAATCACACCTCTGCCAAAACAGTTGGGTCCCTGAGCAAGGCCCTTACCACAATTGCTTGACTTGTAAGACTGTATGACTTGTAAGTCGTCAAAAACAACTTGGACAGCAACCCAAATGTAAAAATAATCCCAGACTTTTAGCATTAACAGTGTACATTCCTATTTAAAAGTAGCATCTTGAGCTAAATGTTCTGTACCAAGTCAGCCAGCAGAGGCCCCCAAAATACCAGCATTGGGGTAGTGCGGACTAAATCCCGGCAACCACATATAGATAACCTGTGAATATTTGGCAGCACCTTGTTGCGAGAATAAATATCCCTTTACAGTTAAAAAAGCAATATAATATTTTGCATAAATATTGGAAAAAGTTGTAAAGTCTGATAAAGTACAAATTATACTGTAACATTTCCAAAGGTTGCACTGCTAAAGCAAAAATAATATAACTAACTAAATAAAGCAGCACAAGTGCATAATAGTTGCAGATGTAAGTACTTAATGATCTGTATGTATTCATTACTACTTCGACTAGAAACGAATGTAACTCAGGAACTAATAAGCAGTTTGTCTTCATGTCATATACAGTAATGACAAATACAAAGAGCTTGAGAATAAGCTGACAAAAGTACACAAAAAGCTGAAAAGTTTGCTTGGGCCAAATCCAGTGTACAGTGTACGAAGAGGAAGGACCTTCATTCCATATCAATAGCCAGGTGGGAATATAAACATTAGACTGAGTTCCAAAATGGCATCTTCCAACAATTAGAAACTCAATATGACATCTAGCAATTGATAAAATGCCTAAAATGGCAACTCAGTTTGAGGTGGTTTTCCCAATTTTCAGTCTTTTTTCAAATGCAACTTAAATGTGTTCCTATCTGAATATGCCTAAATAAGTTACTTATTCACTATCAAGTTCTCAACTTACATGTGATTCTCCACAATTATCTGTAGTCGAGGGTACGGTGGCTTGCTAGGTTGCACTGTCACCTCACAGCAAGAAGGTCCTGGGTTTGATCCGAGGTGGAGCGGTATGGGTCCTTTCTGTGTGAAGTCTTCATGTCCTCCCCGGGTCCACGTGGGTTTACTCCAGGTACTCCGGTTTCCTCCCACAGTCCGAAGACATGTGTGTTAGGTATTAGATTAATCAGTGTCTAAAGTGTCCCTATTCTGTGTGAGTGTGTGAGTGTATGTGCTAATACGATTTTAACTTTGCTTATGCTTGTCAATCTGTCATAAGGGCACAACTGAGCATAGAAATAAATGTGTTAACACTAAACATATTAAGTGATTTAACACAAATCGTATATTGGACAGACAATAAATGAAGGACATATTAACACAAAACTATAACATTATATAGTAATTACCCTCCCTGAAGAGTGGCTGTCTTTCTTTTAAATATACAAGGATGTCTATTACTACATGATAAACTACCAAAAGAAACTGGAAACTTCTGGAAAGATAATATTCATTTAGGAACTCAGCCTGGATATCAGCTGTATCATGCACATATATGTGTAGCAGCTAGATATTATTTTGCACAAAACAGTTAAGTATTTTTTTATAAGGCACAGATTCCCAATAAAACTTCAACTTCTGAAAACGCAACATTTCACAATGTTGCAATGCTGATCCATTTTCTCTCACTTAACTCTCATTCGGAACTGTGCTTAGCTGTGTTTAGAGCGTCTATAGTCTCTATTTACTAAATGCACACACAATGTCACTGAAACACTGTTCTGATTTAAAAGCTAATCCCTCTGTCTGGTTTAGATTCACACGTGACACTGAATGGAGTCACACTTCTCCATGTGGGACGAGCAACGTTCAGATACTCTGCAGCCTTCCAGCAGATTTTCAACGCTCCTCTCTTCATTTTGAATTAACAAAATCTCGACCCTCTCTTAAATTTCCACATCTCATGACACTCCTTAGCTCTCTTTGTGACTTTTCATCTTTCTCTTTCTCACAGCCTGTCCATTGTTTGACAGGACGCTGGTGGGATGCCGGGGGCGAGACAGCAGCAGATTGTGAGTGTCATTGCTCTTACTCCTCCGCTGTGTCAGAGGACAAGAACATGTCTGTACTCTTGTCTGTGTTCCTATTTTTCCCACAAGCTCACACTCAGCTTTCCACTATGCTAATAACCTACAGGCTGTATCTTATACTCTAGGCTGAGGACACCTATCCAGGCATTTATTCATTACCTTTGATACTGTATGTTACAGACATATGAAGACTTGAGATGAGCTAGAATGGAGATCTTTAAGTCCTGAAAACATCCTGTGTTTTTGTGTAAAAGCTCAATTGATATGTGTCTGCCCACATACTGTGATGAACATAGATTATCACTCTGTCTCCTTTATATGACCCATGGTGAACATACAAAACTCCATACAGACAGTACCTAGAAACAAAGCTTGAACCCATGTCCCTTGACTTGTGCAGCAGTAACACTACTGTTTAGAGTTTTCACTGGTCTACTGAGTATAATAAAGTGCATTTTAAACTCTCATTCTTACATAGTACAAAAAGTTGTGTTGTGGGTCAAATTTGATATTTTAGGCTGTTTATGTAGAAATATTCAAATGAAAGAAAATAATATTTGTTGTCAAAACATCAGGAATTAAAAATGAAAATTAATAGTAATGAAATCATATACATTAATTCATTCATTTTTGTATGCACTTAATCCTGGTCAGGGTTGCAAGGCAATAACAACCGTAGACAGGGTTCCAATCTATCATAGGGCACACTAATACATACTCACACACTAGGGGCACTTTAGAAACACTAGTTAGCCTAACACACATGTCCTTGGACTGTGAGGAGGGACCCACACAGACATGGGGAGAACATGCAAACTCCACATACACAAAGTCTGAGGTCAGGATCAAACTGAGGACTGCACTTACGTTTGTGCAACTGTGCCACCCTTCTATAATAATAATAATAATATAGTATAATAATATTATGTAATAATATTACAATAATGTTTCATGCCAAGAAATCATATTGACTTCAACTGTGTGAATCCCAATTACAGAAACAGGAAGGTGAGGGAAATTTAAAGTGATGTTAGATATTTTTGACTTATTGTTGCATAAATAAGAAATTGGAAACGTGGTTAAAGTGGGTTCAAACTCCAGTGCTACCAAACCAATACTCGTAAGCCTTTGAGCAAGAACCTTAAACTTACATTGCTTGAATTGTATGTTTAAGATTGTGCAAGTTGCTCTGAATAAGGGCATCTGCTAAATGTTGTAAATGTGAACTGGGAGGTGGTGAACTTGATATATAGCAGCCTTTCAATGTGAATATTATTCCATTGCCCTGGCGATATTTAAGCAATCTTTTTTAGCTGCTTGCTAAATGATTACGTATGTGAGCAGAAGGAATGAAAGAATGCTGTTTAATCGCATGCACGCACACACACGCACACACACGCACACACACACACGTCTCATGACGCATATACATTCCGTTCCAGAATGACAATGTACCTCATTTATGTGGGTCTAGGCCTACATGTTCCATTTGTATCATTTAGAACAGGAAAAATATTTCGGAGCCACTTCATACATCCTGCATCTTGCTGCTATGTTCATTAGTGAATCTAATTAATGCAGTGGGACTGTCCAGCAGAGGACAGAAAGAACAATGGGGACAAACCAGGTTGTTTTCTCTCTTACATAACTGGGGCTTTCCACATTATCCACATGCAGCTGTGATTTTGCCACATTGCCCATTCATCCAGTATCCTTTCTAATGCACGCACATGTACCAACACATGCAAGGTCACAACAGTGGTGCAGTTCCGTAATCCAGTTACTAGTTGTTATTTTAGAGGAGGGTTCATGGAGTACAAGTTATGTTATTGTGCCAAGAAGGAAGAATTAGAAAAATGCAACATTACATCAGTATCATCATTAGCAAATTGCCTTCACTTGCTTATCTATTGTACTGATAGTTCGCCAGTCTGATATAATTTGCTGTCTTTAAAGCTTTTCTTCATACATAAAAATAAATAAATAAATAAATAAATATATATATATATATATATATACTGCCTAAATGTTAACCACTAAAACTATAATAACAAGTTAATAAGAATTTGGAAAATGGGGCATCCACAAATTTTAATTTAATTTAAAAAACTGGAGTTTTAAATAAATGTACACTAACTGAGAAAAAAAAAACATGTATGGAGGTGATTACAATATTAGTTGGTATATTAGTTAGTATTATTAGTAATACTAGTATAGAGTTTATTGGGGAAAACAATTAAAAGGATTTTCTAGTTACCCTGTTAGGCTGCTTCTACCTGGATACAAGATATGGTTAGTTATTGGAAGAACCCAGTTTCAACATGATGTCCTGTGGCCCCTTTGGCCACAGATGTTGCAGCTGGCCCTGTAGATTCTCCACACCCCTATGTTGCCGAAGCTAGTGTCCCAGCTGGCCCCATAAATGCTCGACTGGCAAAACATTTGGTGACCGGGCAGGCCAAGGAAGTGTTGAAATTTGCCTGAGACATTTCTAGGAAACCCTTGCTGTGTGTGAGTGAAAATTATACTGATTACAAAATGCTGGTTGGAAGCTTTGACAAGAGAGGCAACACAAATATCGCTGATCTGTTAGTGTTCATTGTAGCACTGCTAGTTGCGTACGGCTGTCATATGTAATAGCTACCCAGAACCTGGATTCTGTTAAAGATGATATGATTCCAATCTGTAGTAGTCCAGGTTTCTTGTTCATGACACTGCTGCAAATGAAGGCAACACTGGCAGGATACATGTTGGGAGGGTTATCACAACACAACTAGGCAGAGTAATGAAGGTGCCACCTGTGTAATGAAGGTGCCACCTATATCCCAAATATATTTTATTTTATTTATTTTAATTTATTATCGCTTTAATATTTATCTAGTGCCCATTTATTTAAATACAGTGGAATCCGGTTAATTGGATCACCGGTTAATGGGACCAGTCGCTTATTCGGACCAAATCCTAAAGTACCAAAACAAAACCTATCACATATGTGTTATTTGCTTATTTGGACCAAAATTCCGCTTAATCGGACCAAAGAACTTGAGAAAACTAAGCCACAGCTCGCCACCTAGCGGATGCAAAACGGATCAGCGATTTATGGGAGGATTTTTGGGATCACACTGGATAAGTTCTTCAAACGTTGACTGGAATTTAGGAAAAACATGTATACGTGTAAATCGCACAATAAAGGTTTAATAAACATTTAATATGCTACATAGCACGTCCCGTCTTGTAACATAGGGCATGTTCGTTTAATCAGACCAGCCGGGTATTAGGACCAAAACCATCTCGTCCCGATGTGGTCCCATTAAACGGAATCGACTGTATTTCCTAATATTTTGAGCAGTGTATAAACTTGACCCCTACATACACATACACATGTTGAAAAACCATAGATGCATTTACAGATATACAGTTACACATAGATGCACACACATGCACCTAAGCTGCACCTAAAAGGTTTTGATTCCTCTCATACTCCAGAGTAAGAGGTAGACAATAGGAGTAGAATTTCAGTCTTCTGGCAGTGAGCTACTAGGATCAATATACTGTCCTCTAATTGACCACATCAGTAGCTGTGCTAGCTGGTATAAGTTTATCAGAGAAAGCCTTTACTTTGGGAGATTGCTTTTTAGATAAGATAAACTCAACATGGCCTCAATTTCCATTATTGAATAATAGTCACAGTGTGACCTCGCCACTAAGCACACAGCAGTTCTGCTGTTACATAATAATATTATTGTCACGATTCGGTCTGACAGAGCAAGTGAGAAGTAATACAGTCTATCATGAAAGTATAAAAATAAGTTTTAAATTGGTCAGGAATACATTCACTCAAACAGACGGAGGCGGACGGAGGTGCAAGTGAGAAATTTTTGTTAACAGTGCTAAACATTATGAAACACATGAGACTTATCAACACAGGGTGGCTAATCAGACACATGGAAGGCACAGGTACTACACAAGTAAAGGGAACAGAGGACTGTGTTCCCTTTTTTGTGTCACTCTGTTTAGTGTCTACAAATTAGAACAGCCATGGAGACAGGTCCTTGGCGTGCAATATATATCAATATTATAATACTATACTGTAATATATATACATATATATATATATATATATCTGTGTACGTCTATTTATATCAGTTTGTAATACAACACACGTTACAGCTAATCCACACCAAAACAATACAATCATTTAAAAAACAACAATATACATATATTCTAATATGCTTGTTTTATATATATATATATATATATATAAGATATTAGAATATATGTGTAATACAAATGGCCATCTCTTGTTTCTTAAATGATTTGTGGAAACATATATATTACCGAAATATCTGTACCAACTTAATGTTATGTAAAAATTATGACTATTCATCGTTTAGATATTATAGACACTTGTACAAATTTGATCACTGCATTAATATACTTAACAGTAACACTAAACAGGCAACATCTAAAGGTGTATTTCACTTTCTATAGGAATACTATCTCAAACCTTTAATAAATGTCAATCTTAGTTATGGTTAGCTAGGTAGCACATGTTTAAATGCAAACACCAAATAACCTAGCACGCCATGCAGGCTGAACTCATTTGATAGCTGAAAGATAACAAATATCTGCTGTGCAATAGTAGTCAACATACTAAACTGATTAACTGGATATTTAACTTATTTAACTATGTCTTCTGTCGTTAGCAATTTGGCCAATATTTAATTACGGCAGACAAGCTATTGTAGTGGTGTGGGTTAGCTGCAGCTGTATCACATCTGGAATGCCACATTTATATATAAATATATAACATGTGTTTTGTATTATAAACTGAGATAAATAGACGTACACAGATATAAAATGTCAGATTACTGTAGAACTCGACATGCAGTTATTTCTAGGGCAGACATATGTTAATAGTTACAGGTGTTGTCTGATTACACACTGGGTGTTGCCCTAAGAGTTTGTAAACGTGCTTCCCCTGCTGCCCTACAAAAAGGTTCTCAGAAGCTACTTTGGGTAGTGTAACAGATCGTTGACTGCTAGACTTGTCTCTACAGACCTAAAATGAGGTACATCATTGGACGGAGAGAAGTAGGATGGTCATTTCAACATATTTCTGCCATCTAGCCCATTCTGACAAAGCTGTTGGAGCTGTTGTGAGCTTTTTCTGGTTCTGTGAGGGCGACACACACATGAAAAACCACCTACAAGCACAATAAGCTTTCAAAGTTTCATTGTACACCATCCAGATGCAAGTGGCATCTTCACTACCCACTCGGTTTTTCCCAGACCATGTCCAGGCACTTAGCAAGACGGTTTTTTGTCACAATGGCTAATTCCATGTCCTACCATTGACAGTCAGCCAATGTGGCCTTCGTTTGCAGTGGTGTAAACAAATGAGAAACCTCTACTGCTATGAACTGGAACTGTATCGTCTTTAAAGCTGAATACAGATTCTGATTGGGATTCGTATGTGAGTATTGAGTCCTTATGGTGAGCGAATCAAATCTGCTCCATCTGCTGTGGAGCGACACAGTGCCCCAACTGCTGATGTGATGGATGAGGATTTACAGGCCCAGCTGCAACATCAGTTGGCAAGTGTGCCACAGGACACCATACAGGACCTGTTTGCCCCCAATGCACAAATCTATCTCATCTTGTAGATGGCTAGAGGCAGCCTAACAGTGTAACCAGAGCCTCCTTTCCTTTCTTTTGCAAATAAAAGTGTACTTTTATTTGCCCCTGTGCACTTTGAGTGCAAGTAATTTTGTTTTGAGAGTGGCACAATTACTTTTACCAGAAATAATGCTTATACTACACTGCTCACAAAATTTGAAATATCCCTTAAGTTTTGGGAGCAATGCAGTTTAAATTATGCACCCTCACCCTTTTTCGTCTAATTTTCTCTCTCATAGTTTGCGTACCTATAATGACAATTATAATGAAACTCTCATCTTTTTAAGTAAGATAACTTGCACAATCAGTGGCTCACTAAATACTTTTTGGCCCCACTGTATACTAAAGACATGTGAGGTATTATGGTCTGATGAAACCTTATTCTTGATCTTTTTATTTGGGAAGAAATAGACACTGTGTGCTTCAGACCAAAGAAAAAAAGGACAATTCAGAATATTGTCAGCCATAAATCCAAAAGCCAGCCTCTGTTGTGCCCTAAATGTTTTCCTTGATTGCACAATAATGAGTAAACCCTAGAGACTGTTATATGTGAACATTCCAGGAGACCAGCAGTTCTAGAAATCTACTCTTTAAACCAGCCCATCAGGGACCACCAATCATTTCAATTCAATTTTCAATTTGATTTGTATAGCGTTTTTCAATCATGCCACAGAAAATTACTGTGATTGCATTTTCCAAGTGAACGTTACCTGAAGCTGCTGGCCCATCTGTGTTTGACACCTCCTCTGTGCTTTTTTAATCCTACTTTCCTATTTGACTATGATTAGTGGCATCCTGAAAAAGACCTTAACACATACTGTATGTTCATAATGAATCCTTGTGGCACATGTTCATGATGTTAAAGATGTGTTCTAATCATAAAAAGTCAGATTCACGCAGATTCATTAAGCAGAATTCTATAAAATGTTCTTCTGTTCTTTTTTTTACTGCTGAGAGGCTGTGATAGCCCTCAGTATAATTTCAGAGCCATTCAAGTATCTGCTTAAAAAAGATCTTTGACAAATAGAGTTATGGGTAGGTTTACACCACATCCAAAGAGAGAGGTATTGCTTTAGAGTTGAGCTTTAGACCAGATCAGAGAGAGAGAGGCATGATGTGCCTTAAACCAGATGATTATGAAATAGGTGCACAGTTCTGCTTTAGGTATGAACTGCAACAGATGTGTTGGATTGTACCTTGCCAGAGCATGTTTGTCTCCCTCCCTACTCCCCTGCTGGCCTGCTCCAATTGAAATTAAACATTCTGCAAACAAGCATGCTTACCTCATGGTGATGATACTTTTGTGTGTGGAGAAAATCACACTTGCACACTGCGATTTGGGCTTCATGAGCTGACGTATCATATCATGCTCAGGTACGATTACCGATCACACTACATGTGTTTAGTGTACCACGCTGAATGACATCACGTTATGGTATGAGATATGCCATATATTATGGGTATATTTTATACAGTAAGTGAACAGTCATTTCCCACAGTCAACATGATGGAGGTGGGATATTTGTGAGCGGTGTAAATATTTACTATGTAAGTGCAACCATCGACCTGTAGACATAAGTGAGACAAAGCACAACTGGTAATTTGCACAAGTCGGAATGAAGCACATTAACAGAAAAAGAAAGCGACTTCATGAATGTACATGTAAATGCAAACAAAATGAATAATAAACATTTAATTTACAGCTGCATTCAAGCCCTTTGATTAAGCATTTGTATATTTACACTTCACATTTTACTGTTTACTGCATTTTACAGCAATCTGGTTTCAAATGTAATGTGACAGCAAGCACTGGATCACAGTATCAAGTAAATCCTCTGAGTGTTTCTGCCCTGGTGAGCTTCTGATCTATCATCCACTGCATTTCTAAGGTTCATTAACAGGACTCCAATTTTCCCCAACATTTCCGTCAGGACAGCAAAGTGTGGCCCCAATTCCAATATGTTCCAATTATTCTGTCTGGCAGAAAGAGCTGTGTGGCTCCAATACGTGTGCCCGTTTCAGTAATTGCATTAGACAAACCTATTAGATCTGCCAGCTGAACATCCACCACAACAAAAAGGGAGAAACCAGGGAGAGCAAATGCACAGTGGTTAAAGGGCTAAATATATAGAACTTTCTTACAGGAGATCTACATGGAGTATGTAGCTTTCAACTGCTAAATGGCCTAATTAAGAATACTGATTGGTGGTTATACTGATCCATTAAGCATAGTTCTTTCCTATGGGCCTGTTGGGGTTTAGTGCCATTCTATCAATCATCTGACCAAGAATTCGAGCTGCACACCATTTGCAGGAATGAGATTTGTGTGTGTGCACACACTGCCTGGCTAAATCACACAATACTTACATTATCGATTTGTACTTTGTATACAGGGACTGTCTCCCTGCAGATTTTAATGCTGTCGCCTCACAGGCCCAAGAGTTCGGGCCGGCCACTGTCAGTCTAAGAGTTTGCATGTTGTGCTTGTCTCTGCGTGGGTAGAAACCGCCCCCACGTGGTTAAATAGAGAACTACACCCTACAGGTTAAAAAAAAAGGCGTTTTGTACAGTGGATTCATCCTACTGAAGGGTGACAGGCAGAATATCTGGCTGACTTTTTGGAAAGATTTCCTATGGAAAAGCACAATGTCACCGTAATGTTTGTCAACGAATTAGAGGATTTATTAGGTCTGATCCTGTACCCAACCGAGGAAGCCAATGTCAGTTTGGAAAATGAATACTGCAGGACCCACAATATTTGTAATAATTCTATTATGGTATTAAACATGAAAATACAGACATAAAAACCAACTAAATAAATTAATCTAATAAATAAACCAAAACAGCTAATAAAAATATACTTTAAAAAGCATTAAATCTAAGTTTACAGTAGGTTACCTATTAAACAGAAAGAAAGAAATGCACATCAGAAAAAAACAGATGTAACATGTCAACTCATCTAAATCAAGTCTATACAGATGTACAACTTTCGAATTTCTATTTTTATAAACATAATATATTTATATACATTGTCATGGGCACGTAACACTTTAAGGCAGTGACCAGGTCACGCTTTGTTTTGGAGTGATTATTTGGATTTGTCATGGTAGACACCAGTTTAATGTATTATGGTTCGGTTGGATATAATTTGTAACAAATTCGTTCTTACAGGCATAGCGTGTAAAGATAACATACAATACGACACAGTGCTATACATGTTTAAAAGGACACATACATCTATATACACACACACACTCTCTTTCTGGAATGCTATTGCTACTAAAATCTCCCCTGCAACACAATTATTGACAGTGCTGTATTCTGGCAGTTTGCCATGTTCTCAAACTGTGTGTAGAATGATGAGCAGGAAAGTTACAGATGGTGCAAATAATCATACGTAATGGCAAGCAAAACATCACTATTTCAGTCTCTCTTCTTCATAACACTTGATAAACTCACTCTGCACTTGAAGTCAGTAAGAAGACAATGAAATAAAGTGCAACCAAAGTAAGGAAGCATGGCTGAGCTGTTACAGCAGACTTCAGACAGCATACAAGATTAAAAAAATCTCTCAGGCACTCAAAGGCAGAAAGAGTACTGCTTGTCTTACATGTAGAGGCTCAAAAAGAAGTACAGGTCCAGCCGTACTCCTTATCGTATAGGTTATGTGTATCCCAATTTTAAAAGGGCAGAGCAATGAAAAGCACATGCCCTTAAAGGCATCTAAGACTTTATCACAAAATAGTTGTCTAATATTTCAATACAGTACATTCAGGTCACCCTTTGACCTTTGGACTAAAGCTTCAGGAGATGCCGGGCTTTGGTCTAACCAAGAATATGTTTTTAATATTTGATGTTTAGCTCTACTGTACCCAATTTACTGGAGTACATCTTTACATTATCATTTACAGTTGTGTAGATCTGCATGTCTGTTCCCATGATTCTGTACTTCCCCAACAAGTCGTAGTTAGTATAGCTCTCCAGTACTAACTGTACTGTCTGCTTTCTCCTGTGCTGTTGTACAGTATTGCTGATATACTCTAATACATGCTGGCATACATGATTCGATTTTTTTTATTAGGGCAACCTGAATTGCATATCTTTAAAAAACAAACTTTACGTAAAATTTAATTGTGTGTGAAATACATTAACAGACTAAAATAGTCAATCTAGAGTTGAAAATAAACATACAGTTTTGGAGAAAATCCCACCAAGATACATTACGGTACAATCACAACACTACTCAAAGGACTAAAAGTATATATAAAATCTGTAATATAAATAGAATTTCTAAATGACATCACAGAAACTCCTGAAGGGCTGAAATCTCGAACAAAAGACGGCTGTGGGTCATGAACGAGTTTACACCTGGGCTTACTTTAGCAAATTCTCACAACCTCTGTTCTGAGGCTCCTGAATGCACTGGGCACTACACACAGTTAAGTTGTGTTATAGTTTCCCCCATTCTAACCTACAGCTGGCTAATAATGCCATGTCAACAGTGGAGCAGGGGAAATGGTGTTGCAGCTGTCCAGGATTGGAAATTAAAGTGAACTGGGTAACATTGCTTCAGCTAAAAACCAAGCCAGAAAGTTCTCCACTTTAAATTAAATAACATGCAGTTCATGGACATCAGTATGTGGAGTAAAAGGTTTTATACAAACAAGTTTTAAAAATGCTTGCTGGTGGACTTTAGGAATGGCCAGTACAAAAATAAATTCATTTAAAATACAGACGTCATTAAGAATATATGATACAAAACTAGGCTGGAAATTAGTGAACAATAAAAAGCCCATCGCTCCCATCTTTAACCATGTGATAGAGATACCTGACAAGTACTGAACACCCAGCATGCTGGAACAGTCAGAAGAGGAAGAAATGCGTTTGTTTGTCAATGTGCTCCTCTTTCAGTAGTGTCACTGAGTGCCAGGGAAGGAAGGATACAGGACTTAGAGCTGAGAGTCATCCCCCAGACTGGTGAGCTCTTCAGGTGAGTGTTTCTCCACCCCTGCAGCGGCTTGATGGGAGAAAGTGGCTGCGATCTTATCAAAAGTTAGGCCTTTCGTCTCTGGAACCTTGAAGTACGTGAAAATGAAGAAGCCCAGTAACAGGATAGTGAAGATGATAAAGACATAAGGGCCACACAATTGCTGTTGAATAGAAAGAGAAAGGGTGTGTGTCAAAGTCAGATTTATTTCTATAGCAACTTTTTAAATGAAGCATTTTCTCAAAGCAGCTACACAATTATCTAGGCACAAACTTAAATATTAAACTAAGCAAACCAAATTATAATTATATAGTAACTGTTGTAATAAAGAGAAGCTAAATAAATTGAAAAGAGAAAAAAAAATTACAGAACTATTTATAAATAAAATAATATGGTTTCTCATCTAAATGACAATGGTATAAATGGAAATCAAACCAGAACAAGTGGACCTGCTAGAAAATAGCAATCTCTCTGTGATTGTGTCTCACCTCAATATACTGGAAGCACATCCCTACGATGAAGTTGGCTGTCCAATTGGAGAAGCCAGCCAAGGCAATAGCAGAAGGGCGAGGGCCTTGACTAAATAGCTCAGCAACAATGAACCAGGGGATGGGACCAGGGCCGATTTCGAAGAACGCCACAAAGGCAAAAATGGCAACGATGCTCATGTATGACATCCACTGCAGTTGCTCCTGTGAGAAAAACAAATAAAATGCATGTATTCACATTCAGGAACAACAGCTAGACACACTGAAACCAAAGCACGAATACACACGGTATAAGCTAGAACTGTGTGATATGACAATATATATCATATGATGAAAGTTTAATATTAAGTGCAAGGCAAAAGCCAACAGCTACGATATCTTTCTTTAGCAATGATGAATTTTCCATTAAAATGAAAACTGAACAAAAATATTTCTGTCTTTTCTACTGTAATTCTTATACTTAAAGAAAATCTGGAACCGCCGAATCGCACTCGATACATTTCTAGTAAACCTACATATATTACTATTTTATATTTTGTTACACGTTTCACAAAGTTTCTAAATAAAAAAAATATATATATAATTAAATATGATAAAGTAACTTTTATTTGTTGAGTGTATTTAATTTCACATGTAATAAGATGATTAACATGTAATAATTCACTGAATTAATAGCTATTATGCTATATCTTGATATTTATATTTATCAGGATATAAAATGCCTATACCGCCTATACCTATACCGTTATATGAAATTTTGGTCATGTCGCACAGCAATTTGGTCAACATGAACAGTACATGGCCATGGCAGTGGAACATAATTCGAGCTAAAATCAAAGTATATCCTACAGACAGAGGGTATAAATCAAAGAGTTTAAAAGCTATTAGGCAAATGTAACCTACCAGCAGTGCTAGGGCTATTGTCATCAGGACAGCGGCTACTGCCATACCCAACAGTCCAATCAAGTGCAGAGACCGGCGCCCAGCTCTCTCCACTAAAAACAACTACACAAGAAAGAAGAGACAGGGAAATTATGTCTGGTGCTTAGTTCATTGACTTCCCAGTGTTTCATTTAAGTGACACTGCTTATGTTGTCTGCCATAGTGCATGGACACTAGGGATCATATATGTGTAGGACTCACCGACACCACCGTGAAAGCAGTATTGACAACTCCGGCACCAATAGTGGCATAAACTGGCTGCTCCACACCTGCCTTCTCAAAGATCCTCGTAGAATAATAGAACACCTGCATACATGAACATAATCTTTAACCTTATCTTCTCATGTAATTACTTTAACATTCGCAACACTTGCATTATGCAGCCCATGTATCAGACATATTTGCACTTTGATTTTTTCATCTCAGGTTATAAGTCAAAGAGGAGGAGGAGGAGGAGGAAGAGGCTCGTTTAATTTACATACAATTTGCTATGCTATATGCTAAAATGCTTAAAAAACAACTA
The DNA here is from genome assembly GCA_034780255.1 of Parotocinclus maculicauda. NCBI lineage: Eukaryota > Metazoa > Chordata > Actinopteri > Siluriformes > Loricariidae > Parotocinclus > Parotocinclus maculicauda. Next base: position 2,172 of record JAUZSU010126339.1, on the reverse strand, counting down.
AAAAACATACCATTCAGCTATAACATTAAAACCACCTTCCTAATATTGTGTCATTCCCCTTATTGCAACCAAGGTTCTGAGTTGTTGAGACATGGATATGGACTTTTAACATTGCGTGGACCTTTTATGGTACCCACAATAGTACCTGCTTTTTTATAGAAATGGCAACTTTCTTTAGAAAAAGATTTGCTTTAGGTTCCTGGTGGTTAAAGTCTGGGTTGGGGTTAGGAGTAGCCTTAATTACCTAGAGTAATACTTTTGTCAGTCTCCATAACAATAGCAGACAAAATTGTGTGCAATATAGCAGACAAGATTGTGTAAAACGGACTGTGGTCACTTAATGGTTAAGGTACTGGACTATGGACCAGAAGGGGTAAAAATCCCACCTCTGCTTCAGTTGGGTCCCTGAGAAAGGCCCTTAACCCATAACTGCTTGGATTGTAAGACTGTATTAATTGTACATCGCTCTGGATAAGGGCGTCTGCTAAATGACGTAAATGTTGATGTGTGCATGCGTGCTTACAGCATTGATCCCAGACAGCTGTTGTGAAAGCTGTAGTATGATGGCAATGACCAACGGCTGGCGGTAGATTGGAGATCGGATTAGCTCTGGAATGGATACTTTCTTCTCTCTCATCATCTGCCTGCTTTCTTCTTTCATCTCCTGCATGTCAGCACTTACATCCATGGTGCCACGCAGCTTTTTTAGCACTGAAAAACATGAAGAATGTAATGAAAACATTGCTAGAATCATTCATTTGTTCCACTCGATAAAGGTATAAAGGTCTATCATATGCAGTAGGTTAAGTACAACTGGCCTACGTATAGAATTTTGTTTTATAAACTCACACAAACAATGTGATCTAGTAAGTGTGTGTGTGCTGACCTGCTTTGGCTTTGTTCTCTTCATTGCGGTTGAGGAGTAGATAGCGAGGGCTCTCAGGGCAAATGGGTAGCAGGAAACACTGCAACAATGCTGGGATGAATGTAAAACCCAACAGGAAGGGCCAGAGTCTGGAGTTCCCCAGGATTACTTCAAGACCAAACACCTGTATCACACAAATACAGTATTTGCTCTATTCCATGCTTAGTTCTTTTTGTGTCAACAGTCTTTGCATAAGAAGAACACAATGCAAATAAATTTGACAGATTTCATTGTCTGGCCACTAAATGGCACTACCTGGCAACAGTAATTGAACTTCAAACTATGAAATGTAAGTAAATATTAACAATCAATTGTGTACACATTATTATTGATCAAATATATTTTTTAAATGCATGTTGAGATGCATCTAACATGTACCTGTGCTACAAGGATGCCTATCACAATGCCCAGCTGATGCAGAGTGCCCATAGCTCCTCGGAGGGCAGTGGGAGCCACCTCACCCACATACATGGGCACAAAGCCAGTGGAGAGACCAGAGTAGAGCCCCACCACAAAACGGCCAATGATCAACATCTCCCATGAGGCAGCCATCTTAGAGAAGCCCATCAGTGCAGCAGAGATAAAGGATAGCCCGTTAGCCATCAGCATGGAATTCCTCCTGCAGAGGGATAAAGAGAAGCATATGTTGCCAACAAGTTTTTGAAGAACTGTTAAATGTATATTCAGCCATATGTTCTAATTCAACAGGTGCTTAGTTTTTTTTATGTAAATCTCCAACAGTATTCACTCTAGTGCCTATAATAAGATGAATAAATGACCGTGTACGAGGAGAAGTTGTTCTGACTTAACCGCAACTTCTCTGAAAGCCAGTAAGAGGGCAAAATGACAAAATTTATTGTACCACAGCAGATTGTGATAGACAATTATTATTTTCTGAGCAAAACGAGATATTTTCAGTGCTTAAAGAACACTTACCATCTGCAACTTTTATTAAATTAAGTAGTGCTATTTAATTAGATGAAACGCAGGTCATTTTAAATAAAAATCCTAAGTATGAGATAATATTTGAATAGCATTGTGTCGCTTCCGATGCATTTTGTCTGCAATCACATGTATCGTGATAAATATCATGTATTGTGAAAATGACATTCAATTATGACATAAAACATAAACATAATTATCCTAATTTGTTGGAAGTATACTGTCCAGATCATATACTAGATATCAGACAGTCATGAGCCAAAGGCGATGGCTCAGTTTTGACATATACTGTTTATATATATATA
>JAUZSU010126328.1:0-17411 GCA_034780255.1 Parotocinclus maculicauda | reverse complement strand
CTGTGAATACTTATGTAAATATGATTTCTTTGTTTTTTAATTTTAATAAATTTTCAAAACTCTCAAGAAAACTTTTTCACATGGTCATAATGGGGTATTTTGTGTAGAATTTTGAGGAAAGAGATTAATTTAATACAATAAGGAATAAGGCTGTAACGTAACAAAATGTGGAAAAAGTGAAGCACTGTGAATACTTTCCGGATGCACTGTACATGCAGCATAACACATCTCCTTTGCATAGAGTTAAAAACCTGTGGAATTTTGCTCCACTCCTTTTCAATGGTTGTGCAAAGTTTCAGGATATTGTCCGGAATTTGAACATGCTGTTGTATATGCTGATCCAGAGCATCTCAAACATGGTCAGTGGGTGACTGACCCTTTCCGAACAGCAATCTAGATTTAGGATAGTCTTGTGCCAAACAAATAACACCTCAGTTTCATTTAAATTAAGTAAAATAATATTAAATCACATCCATTTTTTACACAATACTCAATTTTACTGATTGTAAGGCCATCATTTGGATCGGCTGATATGTACAGCTGTGTATCATCTGCATAGCAGTGAAAAATAATGCTATGTTTACAAATAATTAAGCCTAAAGGTAGCATGTACAGGGATAATATTAGTGGGCCAAGCACTTGCAATGAAATATTCACTTTAACAATATCTTTATATTTATATTATATTTTTATATAATTGTAATGCCGAGAGTATGTCAGTGAGTTCAAACAAACAAGCTTATCTCTTGCTGTTCCTCAGCTGGCTTCGGAAATGCAGTTTTCCGTCTGCGAAACACCTCAATCCCTCAATCCCACTTTGCCCACTTTAACCTCACAATCTCCTATCGGCCGGGATTCCACAAAACCAAAGCAGACTCCCTCTCACGATGCTTGGAACCCTCCTCGGCCTCCACGGAACCCCCGGAACCCATCTTTCTTGCATCCTGCTTCCTTAGGTCAATTTAGTGGGATTTTGAACGGGAACTGGACGAGGCCCTGTCCTACACCCACCCACCTGCTGAAGTTCCCTCAGAGAAGAAATATGTTCCCCCCAGCTTTCAGAACCGGCTCATTGCTTGGGCTCACCTCACCCGTCACTCTGAACACCCTGGAGAGATCTGGACGCACCAGCTCCTGGCATCATGCTATTGGTGGGAGTTCATGCACAAGGATGTCCACGCATTCATGTTGTCCTCCATGACCTGTGCCCAGTGCAAGATGCCACGCACCCTCCCACCAGGGAGACTCGTCCCCTTGCCCATCACAGATCGCCCGTGGTCCCACCTGGCCGTGGACTTCCTGAAGGATTTGCCCCTGTCCCCAGAACAGACCACCGTCCTTACCATCACAGACCGCTTCTCCAGGGCAGTCAGGTTTATTACGGCATTCGAGATAGCTGAGGCGCTTTTTTACCGGGTCTTCATGCTGGTCAGGATCCCGGAGACCATTCACATGGACTGAGGACCCCAGTTCACCCCGACGGTCTGGGCAGCTTTCTTGGGGAAGACCCATGGTTCAAGAAGAGCGATCTGGGGCCAGGTTCACCAGCAGATCTCAAGGGGAATCCGGAGGTACCAGGCCCAGGAGGACCAACGGGGGAGGCAGGAGAAGATATTCAGGCCAGGTGCCTGGGTTTGGTTTTTGACCTGGGATCTCCATCTACAGAAAAGTAATAAGTTACGGCACAGATTATGCTTAAACATGGCGACTTATCGTCTTTCTCTGCCTTCTCACATGCGCACTCACCCTGTTTTTCACGTTTCCCTCGTCTGACCCTGGTTTCCAGGTCCGTTGGCAGATTCTCCTCTGGTCGAGCCACCTCCCGTCAAGGTTGATGGCGCCTTTGCCTACACAGTCCGCCACCTGTTAGATTCCCGGAGGGACGGGCCATGACTGCAATATCTCGTGGACTGGGATGACTATGGTCCTGAGGAGCATTGCTGGGTGGACTCCGGGAACATTCTGGATCCTCTCCTCATTAGAGATTTTCACATCTTGCTCCCTGACCGACCAGCCCCTCATGGCCGTGGCTGCCCTTGCCAGAACTGACATCACTGACACCTGATTGTCATGCCATTGATTAAAAACACCTGACTATAATTTCACCTTCAAATTAACTGCTAATGCTAGAGGTTTACATACTTTTGTACTCAAAATATGTAATATTTGATAATTTTCCTCAATAACTAAATGACCAAGTATAATAGTTTTGTTCCACTCTCTCTTTATCTACTTCTAGTACTTGTGTGAAAACCTTATGATGTTTTAGGTCATAATTATGCAGAAATACAAAAAGGGTTCACAAACTTTTGAGCACAACTGTACGTACTGGGGGTGTGGATAGAGAAAGGTCCAATGTGGCCACAAGCTTGAACTTAATGACGTGGAACGTCGTAGAGCTGGGTTGATGAGACACGTGATCTTGAAAAAACTGATGAAGCAGTGAGCGAGCTTCCTGGACTCTCCACTCACAACATTCACCTCAAGACAGAGTCAGATCGACTGTCCAGGGCCGTAGATAGGACTGTCCCTACAGTGACGGTTTGTGGGGGCAGTGGTCTGTGACTGTGTCCCGAACCTGCTTCCATACTTTCCTGCAGCGGCGTATGTGGTCCTGAACAAAAGGGGCATCTGTTTACCCAAGGAGGCCTCATATATGGACTTGCCAGTTGCGGAGGAGACCAAAGTGTTATGCACATATTCCAACCAGACTAGGTGCGAGTGTCCTGTCCTTTCTCCCAGCACTAATGCAGCACAGAGTTTTTTCCAGGTCTTGGTCGGAGCGTTCAGCCTGTCCACTAGTCTGGGTATGGAAGCTAGACAAGAGGCTCAAGGAGGTTCCTAGCGCCTTGCAGAAAGCTCACCAGACCTGTGACGTAAACTGAGGATTGTTGCAGGAGATCGGCTGGGGCTTAATGGAATGCCTTGCTGCATGCACAGATGGGGCAGGCTGTGATGAACTCCCTAGTATCAGCTTCCAGGGTAGGCCACCAGAAATCCTGAAGGGATTCTGAAGGTGAGCTTGAAGTTAAAACTGCTGAAGAACGGAGCCCATCGAGCCTGCCTGGGATTTAGTCTCTTGGCTATATGCAGGGTTCTTGTGATCAGTCCAAACAATAAATAGCTGGGCGGCACCCTCCATCCAGTGTCTCCACTCGTCCAGGGTTATCTTCACCGCAAGAAGCTTCTGATTTCTGAAATTGTAATTGGCCTCGGCCGGAGACAGCCGTTGAGGAGCATGGGTAGAGTCGACTCTTGGGTCCAGATCTTTTGAAGAGGACTGCGCTGACTTCTGACTGGGATGTGTCCTCTTCATCTACGAACTGGAGTGCTGGGTCCAGTTGCCCCAGTACCAGATCATATGTGAATAAATATTTTTTCACTTATGAGGACCAGGAGAAGAGCACCTTGGGAGAGGTGGGTAGAGTGAGTGGCAGGGGTATCTTGCTGTACCCTTAAATGAACCTCTTGTAATAGTTGTAAAGCACATAAGAAGGCTAGGGGGGCCAACACCCATCTTATCAGCAACCTTCCAGAAGCAGCACTAGTGTAGATGACTATGATGGCACTTTAGTCAAGATTCAGGCCAGGATTTATTTATACATCATCAGATAATGTACGTGTTGATTTTCTTTTTCTTTTAGATTTAAGTGCAGCATTTGAGTCTATAAATCATGATATATTTCTCAATAGACTAAAAACACTATAGGCAATAATAGATGTTATTATGTTATTTTAGATGTTATAAAAAATGTTTTTTTCTGACCGATAGGTACCAGTTTGCCTATGTAAATAATCAATGCTCTATGCTCTCTAAAGTGAAGTATGGTGTGCCTCAGGGTGTTTTACTTGGCCCACTATTATTTTCCCTGTACTTGATAACCCTAAGCTCAATTAATCGTAAACATAGCAGTAGTTTTCACTGCTATGCAGATGATACACAGCTGTACATATAAGCCGATCCAAATGAACGTCTTACAATTAGCAAAAATGTGAATTGTGTTAAGCAAGTAAAAAAAAAATTATTTAATTTCATTTCATTTTACTTAACTCAAAACTGAGGTTTTATTATTTAGACCCAAGACTGAGATTCCATATATCTATCATAAATGTACAGTAGATGGGTGTACGGTAATGCCTAGTGCAACTGTAAAGAAACATATATGTTACATTTGATTCATCTCTCCCTTGATGTGGACATTAGCAACATAATATGAGTTTCTATCTATCAATTATGTAATTTTGCTAAACTTTGAAATATACTTTATTTTCAAGATGCGGAGAAACTGGTTTTTGCATTCATAACCTTGAGGTTTGATTACTGTAATGCTTTACAGTGAATCTATAAATGAACTTAAACTAGTGCAGAATGCAGCAATTCGTGTGCTACTTGAACTAGAAAATTTGATCATATCAGTCCTGTTCTGCCAACTCGACAGTGATTACCAGTTAAATTCTATACTGATTACAAAATACTTTCTTTAACATCTAAAGCCCTACATGGTCTGAATTCTTAGAGTCTTACAATCCGGCTTATCTACTAACTGATTGCAAGGTGAGAACTTCTTTTAGTTCCTAGAATTTAAAAAGGCACAGAAGGAAAAGCTTTTCCATACTTGGCCCACTAACTATAAAATAAACTCCCTGCTTCAGTTTGAGTTTCAGACACTTCAAATTTTTAAGTCTAGGCTAAAAACATACTTATTTACACAGGCGTTTGGAGTCTGGCATGCCTGCCCTTTCATGTCCTGGCCAATGGCCAGGAGTGTCTAAACACAAGGTAAGACAGTCTAGAGGGATCATGTGAAACATCAGCAGACCAGCTGGTCTGGGCTTCACTCAGGTCTGTTGATCACTGGGCTGCTAATGCCTCACGTGATCCCTCTAGACTGTGTTACCTTGTGTTTCGCCTCTCTTTCTAGCTATGCTGCTATATCTAATGTTGCAGGAGTTTCATTCCTCTTCGTCACTGGGATTGTGGTTGCCATTAAGCACATTGGAAAGACGGCACTGCAAGTGCTCAGAAAGATGTTGAAGATGTCCATGAAAAACTTGGCTACTAGTCCAAGAGTTTTCTACAGGTTGATGCTATGTGGAGCTTTCCTCGCTTCATGTGATGAGAAAGCAACTGGTCACGAGGTGAAGGGGTAAGCTTCACTGTTGAGTGTTCAGCACATCTGGAAGAGTGGCATCACAGTCACAGGCAGATGGTATACTCCTGTATTTAGTGATGGCCTGACGCTCTGCCACATATGTCACTGCTCCTGAAGTGGTTGTGGATGTTCTGGCTGTGTGCATGCTTTGCCTCTTTGTTTGCCCTTGCTGTTCTCAGCTGACAGTGACAGAGTCACAGGATTTCAGCAGTCTGCGCACATCTGCAGTCATCCACAGCTTCTAGTTGGGTTGTGTGGTGATATTTTTGAAGATGGTGACATCATTGGTGCAGTTGTTCATGTAGCTGGTCACTGATGAAGAGTAAATAATTGCTACAAACTTATTAACATTTTAAATTAACATTTAAGCCACCCAAGGAGGATGGGTCCCTTTTTGAGCCTTGGTCCTCCCAAGGTTTCTTCTTTACAGCATTTAGGAAATTTTTTCTTGTCACTATCATCCTAGCTTTGCTAAATTTGTGATTTTCCTTGTTGAAAAGCTGCTTTAAGACAATGCTCCACTGTAAAAAAGCAATATGTAAATACATCTGGCTTAACTTGACTTGACTAATGCAAAGTTGATGTATTCACTACAAGTTGCAGCTTCTCCTGAAGTGCAGCGATACCTGTAGCTCCTGGCCATCTGCTTTCACCTGCTTCTGAACTGGTTTTGAGCATCTGATGATTGAGGTGTGTATGCTGGAATTAGCATAACAAAGACGTGGTCTGAGTATCCAAGGTGGGAGCAGGGCACTGTCATCTATGTGCCAGGAAAGCTTGTCTAAACAAGATGCAGTAGATCCACAAAATAATGCAATTATTGTGATGTGCATGCTTGAACTCTCCAGTCAATAAGCACTCCCTCAAAGTGTACATTTTTCAGTTCACTATTCGCAGCATAGAGTTCACAGAGTACTTAGTTTCGGGTTATGTGGAATGAATATCCAATAATGAACACTCTAGTAGTCTCTAGTCTCTAGCAGTCTCTAGTTTCATGCTGCATAATCTGCTGGAGTCAGACGTAGTCTAGGTTATTGGGAGCAGGGAGCAGACAGGATGATGCAGGAGAGCAAGACTGATGAAGAAGCCAGCTGACTAGGGTTTTTAGCCTAGCATGGACCCCCTTGCTGTTCTTCCTGGATCTTGCACATCGCTTTCGTTATGTACACCAGATGTTCTGATTTACATGTGATAAATAAGAAATGCTGAAAGATTAGAGTTAACATATAAAAGCACCATTATGCTTTTATATGTTAGCTCTGCTCTTTTAGCATATTTGTCACATGGACGGCAGAACATCTGGTGTTCTGGTTTTCATTTTTGTTTGTCATAATTTTTGGTTGCCTAGTTTAGGTATACCTTCCTGCATTTACAAATCTGGGCAGACGTTTTAACCTTGGCAAGCCTATCTTTGAACAGCTTTGCAAATTGGTTTGTTACTCTGACAGACAAACAGCCAGACATTTGCTAAAATATGAACAATACCAGATACAAAGCATTCTGTATGGCAACATCAGCTACCAAGCAGCAATAGTAAAAAGTTAAATATTTGCTTTCTAACCCCTTGGCAACGGGTGGCACTTTGACGATTCAGAGTTAACAGTGACCTGTATGACTATGATCTTGCACCTAAAAGTATGCTGCATGCGCTCCATTTGCAAGCAAAGCAAATATGAGACAGGAAGGTGTTCATGTATTCCTACAAAACTTTGTTGTAGTCTTAGACATTGTATATTTTTCAGTTTATACTCTGGATATTCTTTTCATTTTAGTGGACTTTGTAGTTCTACAATTTTATACTGTAGTAGTAATGTAGTTCTCTACATACTTTGTCAGTCCCCTTTACTTTGTTGTCCAATGGTCAAGATGCCCACAGGATCACCACAGATCAGCTACACTTTGGGCAGCTACTAACTAGTGCAGTGCTAGTTAGTGGGCGTTGTGCTGTTATTAGTGGATCAGACACAGCGGTGCTGATGAAGGTAATGAAACAGCTTGATGTCACATCTCGACTGAAAATCATCCAGCAACCAAAAATGTCCAGAAACCAGCATTTTGTAAGCAGCATCTTGTGAGATAAATTTGCCATATTTCATGTTCCACATTGACACTTGAGTAAACTAATCCACCAATACCTGTCTCAGATGTGTAGGCGCATGTATAAATGCCAGTTTGATAGACATGTTGTGTATGTACATACATTCATGGATTGTAACAGAAAACTTCAGGATATTTTGAGAATACAACATCCATAACAATATTATTTTTGCAAAAATGCATTTTAAAAGGGATGCCTAAAAGAAACACTGTGGCGCACAGCAAGTTACAAACAATGAAATAATCATTCAGTTCTTGAAGTTAGAGACATGAGCACAATGTATAATCAGATTTTGTTACAATGGAGAGCAAATAAAAGTTCCCCCAGCTATGTTACAGATAGCATAATAAAATTGCTTAAGGTAAATTACTGTTAAGGGGAAAGTAAGTGTTTGGAGTTGGAGTAAATGATTCTATACAGAGATAATATATGATTTTTTAAAAATAGGTTTTGATAATTTTATCAAATATATTATTAATAAAAGTGTAATAAAATAGTTTATATATATTTATTAAATATTATTTTTATTATAATATTATTTATTTTCAAATACAGTCAAAAGGCCTTTTTTTCTCCCATATTGTTCACAAATTTGTCTAAATCTGTTAGTCAGCACTTATCCTTTGCTGAGATAATCCAACCACCTCGCAGTGGCATATCAAGGCAGCATGATTCTTGCACAGGTGTACCGTAGGCCAGCACATATTATCACACATCACAATGCCACACATGTTGCAAGTTGTGAGGGAGCGTGCATTTGGCATGCAGACTGCAGGAATGAACCAGAGCTGTCGCCCATGAATTAAATGTTCATTTTTCTACCATAAGCCGTCTCCAAAGGCACTTCAGAGATTTTGGCAGTACATCAAACCAGACTCACAACCACAGACCACATGTAACAAAAGTGTTGCGTTTATATTTTTGTTCTGTATAATTTTTACCAGTTGTATAGAGGAATATCGGGAAAAGAAAAGCCTGTGTACTGGTTTCAGTGATTGACAATTCTCTCCTAAAGCAGAGTGTTCATTTAAACATGACATCACAGATATTTACATTTAGAAGTCCAAAAGTGGCTTACCTTAACTAACTCTCTTCTTTATTGCAGGACATCAGTTGTCTGTGCATGCATCTGCCTCATTGTGGTCTCTTATTAGCAGACATTCAATATGTAAAAACAAGCATTACGTTTTGTTTTTTTGAGCATGCACATGCTCAAAGCCTTGTTCTTCATTATGGTAACTGTCTGCCTGTCTCTGTCCATTTGTCAAGTCTGTCTGCCTGTCTCTCTTTTTCTTGCTCTCTCTCACTCCTTTATCCCACTGGCAACTTTCAGGAAACTGAACTCTGCAAAGGCAACTACAAAGAATAAAACTTTCTGGTAGACAAACATGTCCTTATCAATATTTAGTTGAGCAGCAACATATATAATTGATTACCAACTGTTAAATGTTAGGGAGATAATACATAACACAATATATAATAAAGTGAATATTAGTCTAAGGTTAAAACGGGTAATAAGATAAGGTTTCAGAGTGGATTCTCTTTTTTGGGGTATGTAAGCCTGAGTGTGTCCATCCTCACTCAAGACTAGCAGTCCCTGTGGGGATATGTGAACCATGCTTGTATCACATTGTTTACAGCACTCCACTGAATACACATTCTCAGGAGGTTACAGGCTGAGCATGTCTCTCAACAGCTAGGGGCAGCACAGAGACTAACACACAGGTGGGCACATGTATATCCTTCCTTTTCCTTTTCTCACACACATGCACTTAAGAAGAAAGAGACCGTCCAGCACTTGTGTACATAAATGCAGACATACAGTAGCTAAGCATGTGTTTATGTGGTCCACCATCTCAGTGAGCCAGGTTTGAGTCATAGGGGTGCCTTTCAGACGTGTCAGGCATCCTATGCAGACCTACCATGTTCTTCTGGGATAGACCTCTGCATCCCTGATCAGAAAAATCAGGTGAAAATGTAAAATAGTATGCTACTGTAAAAATATTGTATCACTGTTTTAGATTTCAAAAAGTCAAATCCTTCAGTATTTATAGCAGCAATGAATTTAGATTTTTTTACGTAACAAAAAGTTTATAATATAATGACCGTTTAAAATTTTAAAATAAATATAATAGTAAAATAAGTTGTCAATTAGCATCTCAGGACTGTATGCTAAAACTGCCAAATAAAAAAGAGATTCCCTTCACTGTAATGTTCACTTAATTTCATTTATATAATAATGGTTGTAATGTATTATCATTATCATTTATCATCTCTACTAATCAATTTTTTTAGGAAAAAAAGTATGATATTGTACAGTAATTTTGAACATTTTCTCATTACAAACAATACCAAGGAATTCCCAAATATATTTCCCAGAGAGTCTTATATGTCGTTAACATTTTCCACAAGAGGGTGATACATGTTTAGTAGCATGTGTGCTGCTGTAAGAAAAAATAAAAGTATGGTAATTGTTTTTTTGCATGGTTTAACGCACAAATACTGAGAAACATGCTACTTACCATCCACATGTTCACTGATATGCTTACATTCAGCAGGTCATTACCAAGAATTATTTACTAAATGGCTAGGCCAAGATTTGATGATTGGGCTCTCATTATGCCCTATCAATGACATGAAAAATGTGATTGTCATTTTGTATTCCTTTGCAATATATGCCACTATACTTACCAGAGGTGAGACATTCAGATTTAATGGGTTACCAGGTAAACTGCTTTACTGGTGATTTTTTTACTCAATTGAGGGCTATTTACTACTTGTAGGGAGCAAACAGGCAGCAAAGAAGGATATCTTAGAACTCTAAGGGAGATTTGTCTTGGCCCAATCATTTTCTTCCTCTTTTCATTAAGTAACATTTGCTATTTTCTTATTTGGTGAGGAATGTTACTTGAGAAATTGGTAATTAAGGCAATATATTTTCCCAGAAATCACAAAAATTTCACAGAGCAAGAATCAAAATCTTCTCACAGCTTCGCATACTCTTAGATTGATCTGAAGAAATCCCAAGGGAGATGTCATGGTAGACTTACAGTTATATTGCAAAGATTCATGGCTCTCTGTCGCACATCCCCCCGCATTCACACACATAGCTCCTTCCTGCTGACACATGCTTCATATGCACAATCTTTCTGTTCCTAACCTCTCCACTAAAGCTTTAAAACTTTATTAGTCAGAATTGTAAGCCACAGGCCATTTCAGTAAAGCTGCCTCTCACAGAGCCCTTCGATTTATGGCTTATGACCAGCATATATTTAATTTGTAACTCGAAACTTCCGTTACTTGTGGTTTGTCTCAGAACTGTGAGGCTCAATCACTCATGCAGGGTCAGGGGTTAAGTAAAGGAAGGGAAGTGCAGGATCCAGGCAGAGGCTGACAGCAAAGGCTGTCTAGATGTAACAGTTCTTAGTCACACTCCCATTGCTAGCCTTTAGATTTGGTACAATTTGGGTTCAGAAGTTTAACTGTGATTTTCAGCAGGGGGTCTTGACTGAAATCACAGGAGGCTGTAAAAAGAAGTGTGTGTGTGTGTGTGTGTGTTGGAGGTGTCCTTTTACCTTTTAATTTTGGAGAGTGTTTTAGTTTGTTATATCTGGGGTTCTCTTTCAAGCACCTTCTGTTTATTTATCTATACCCTTCTGTACCTGGTTTTAGGGCATTGCAACATTAAAGTTGTATATTCTATAGCCCCCACAACATTCCTGAACATAACATGCTTCTCTGGCTAGTTTTGTTTAGTGTGAATAACCTGTCATTTTATGTGATCTTCACCCAATAAGAGTTTGTTTTAAAGCTTATTCGGAGACAAGCTTGCCATGCTGAATTTTTGTAACATTCCCTTACACACTCGTCCACTTAAGAACAATTAAACTGTTTTTTATTAAACAGTTTTTTAAAGTAATAGGAAGAGAGACATCAGAACAATATTTAGACTACACTTACTTGAGAGTGTGCTGGAAACACAAAACTGAGACTGGCTTTCACATAATTAATGTCAGGTTATATAATGGCACCAGGTTCTGTGACTGAGTGAAGAGACAGGATATTCTGGTGCTGAGACAGGAGGTTCCATAGATGAGACAGTAGGGTCTGAAGCCAAGACAGAAAGTCCTGTAGCTGAGACAGGAGGTTCTGAAGGCGAGTTACAGGGTTCTGGAATAACCTCACCAGGTTCTGCATAAAGAGGAGCTAGACCAGAGGCAGAAGTTTCTACAGCTGAGACATGAGATTTAGGAGCTGAGATAAATAGCTCTTTCAGCTGAGATAGGAAATTCAGGTGATCAGTTGCCAGGTTTTGGAGCTGATTCAAGAGGTTCGTCGTGGATCTTGGAAGATCCGACAGGCAGAGTGGGAATGTCCATTTGAAGGTGGAAATTGGGTCGCTCCACACTAAATCTTTTAATTGAGCAACATTGAGCACTGTCATAGACATTGGAGCAGGTGCTGCATAGGGCACTGGATCTGGTACAGCATTGGGCACTGGGGCTGGTGCAATATCGGGCACTGCAGCTGGCACAGCATTGTGTACTGGAACTGGCACAGCATCGGGCACTTGAACTGGCACAGCATCCAGCACTGGGACTGGCACAGCATCAGGCACTGGAACTAGCAGAGCATTGGGCACTGGTACTGGCACAGCATCAAGCACTGGAACTGTCATATTGGGTGCATCCTTGTAGCTCGACATGGTAGTAGCTGCCTTACATCTAGCGAGCAGTGGCACTAAAGTGGAGTGAGTGGTGACTTAGTTGTTCATACAACAATATCGGTGATGACGTGGGTTCAGGCATGAAGCAAGTGAGCGTGGGCTAGAGTAAGAAGCTAACGAGCATGGGCTCAAGTGAGGGACATTGGGAGCTGGGAGATTGATCTAGGACCCTCCACTTTCTTTCTTGGATCCAAATGATTGAAGACTTTCTTAAACTCGGTACAGAACTTATCAAAGTGTGCAATCTTCTGACAATCGGAGATGTCATCTTGATCAGCAAGGTATAGGGTACACTGAAGTAGAAAACCATGGCCTGCTTTCGGGTTTCCATCATATCGTTCCATGTATGAGATGGGAGAACAAGGCCACAGGAGAAGCTGCAGTGTAGTAGTAAGTAACCATGACGGGATTAAAGGCTTCAGTTGTCGCAACTACTCAATAAACTGGGTGATCGCTGCCTCCATGTTTGACATCCTGTAATTCACAAACAAGCAAATTTGTAATTCCAAAAGTAGACAAGCTAATCCAAACACAGGCAAGCATAACAGGTGTATAGTAAATCCAAGCAAACAGTGCAATAATGGCGGGCAGTCACAAAGCTGAGAAACAGTCAAGGTTCAGGCGATAAGTGAGCCCTGAGGGAGAAAACTGAAACAGAGTACAGGGAAACAATAAACCAGAAATTAAGACAAACTCATACAGAGTATGGCTCGCAAGGAACAATGAAGTACATCATGCCAAGCTAGCAAATGTTCGGGGTTTATATCCAAACAGGGACGTGGCTCCACGGCTCAGCTCAATGCAGGTGAAACCGATACCAACTTAATATTCTTAGACAGCGTTCCTCTGTACTTGGGTACTTCCATGTATAGTCGTGTGAGTGCGCTCCAAGTCAGCCCACTGGATGTGACAGACAGTGCTCGTGTACTCTCAGGTATTTCCATCTATGGTGGCGTTTTATATTATTAACCTTGTTCAACTTCAATCAAATCTGAGCTGAAAGACCTTACTATGGATGTCTCAGTTATAAGGTTTAAAGTCCAAAGATGTACCACACTCTACTCCAATATGTGGCAGCAATTCACCAAATAAATGATGTCCACTAAATTAGAAAAGAGAAGAATTGTATATTGTGCAATATATATGTGAATGCAGTGTGCATTGGATTTATTACAGTGCATTATAGGTAGTAAGATAAGTACACTAACCAGGAAATATTTGCGTCCACTGAAAATTCAAACTGCTCTATAAAATGGCAACAGCCCTAAATAGTGTACTCTGTTGTGAATAGAGAGTGAAACACTGTCTCCCTAATGCATATGAAAATTTTAAAAAATATAACTGATATAGTAAAATTTGCAACTAGATGACAAACAATAAGGCATTATTTTTCAAACTAATTGTAACAGACTAGTTCTAAGATCTAACAAAATGTTTTAAGACGGTATTACTGTCTCCAGAAATTGCAGTTTCAGATGCCTTTAACAATTGATTGATTAAGAATTGATGATCACATTTAACTAAACATGATTAAATTACATTTAATATATGATGCAATAAGTGAACCAGTCCTATGACAGGGCTACTGAAGGCTACACAACGCATTCACCAATGCACCATACTGAGACTAATTAGACCAAAACGAATCAATTAGACATACCCTTTTAAGGGTTGTCCATGGCAAACCCACCATAAACCTTAAAAGGCTTAATTATATTAATATATAATATATATTATATATTATTATATTATATATTATTATATAATAATGTGTTTCTCTAATATCCATGTTAACTTATCCAGTGTTTTAAAGTTATACTATAATGCATTATTTTTGATGCTATGATTGATTCTGCTCTTTTAGCTTCGAACTTTATTTAAAGTTTTCTGTTCAGACTGGTTTGAGTATGTTCCTGGGCCAATGGTAAACAGATGAAACACATAAAATTAAGAGGGCAAAGTGTAAACCACTGGTTAACGACCTTGTGCTAACCAATAATAGACTGATCAAACTGCCTGGCATCCTAAAGAGCAAAAGTTTATTTAGTTATTTGGCTCATTTGGACGTCAGCAATGCACTCAAAACATTAATATATATATATATATAACAATGCAGTAGAAGTGCAATTAAATAATATTTGCTTAAAAATCAACTTCAATAATAATATACTTTATGTACAAGTCAAAAACATGTATTGGAAATTTGACTTTCTTTTACTTTGGGGACTTGTCATAATTACACAAACCCATATGCCTGAGCCTAAGCCTAACCACAACCTCAACCTGTTTTATATGTTTTTTTTTTAAGTTGCAGTTATTAATACTTTTTAAATTAATTACTGTTTAGAGACATTTTTTGTGCAAGTTACTAACTTGGGGCTCATCACAAAATTCTGGCTTTTCCAAACCTGTTAGCTTTGTATTGAGAATCCCTCTTATTACCTCTTATTATAAATTGTAGACCTGCACAAGGCTGGGATGGGTTACAGAACAATTGGGAAGGAGGTGAGGAAAAGTTAACAACTGTTGGTGCAGTTATTAGAAAATGAAAAACACAAGACGATCTTCCTTGGTCTGGGGCTCCATGCACGATCTCACCTCATGGGGTTAGGATGATTCTGAGTAAGGCCAGAGATCACCCCAGAACTACACGTGACGACCTGGTCAATGACCTTAAGAGATGACAGTTAGTAACACACCACGCCATCATGAATTAAAATCTTGCAGGGCACACAAGGTCTCCCTTCTCACCTTAGCAAATGTCTAGGCCCATTTAAAGTTCACCACCTGAATGATCCAGAAAAGGCATGTGAAAAAATCATGCTGGCAGATGAGACCAAAATAAATATTTTTGGTATGAACTCCACTCGACATGTTTGGATGCAGAAGATGGATGAGAACACCGTTTGAACATGGAGCATGGGGGTGGAAACATCATACTCTGGTGGTACACCTTATTGAAGGGAGGATGGATGGGGTCATATAGTGCAATATTTTGGCCAACAATGCCCTTCCCTCAGTAAGAGCATAGAAGATGGGTCATTTTTGGGCATTTTAAGGTCCTGGAAAATCTTTGTAGGGAGCTGAAACTCAATGTTGCCAAGCTACAGCCCCGAAACCTGTAAGATTTGGAGATAATCTATAAAGAAGGCCAAAATCTTCAAGAACTACAGAACACGTCTGACTTTTGTAATTGCAATCAGGTTTCGTGTCTATTATATAAAATACTTACAGTATTTTATGCAATAAAATGCCAATTCATTATTTAAAAATCATACTATGTGATTGCTAGATTTTTTTAGATGCTGTGTTTCACAGTTGAAGTATACCTACGATAAAAATTACAGACCTCTCCATTCTTTATAGGTGGGAAAATTAGCAAATTTAGCAGTGTATCAAATACTTATTTTCTTGGTTGTATATATATATATATATATATATATATATATATATATATATATAATCTAGTTAATATAGTTTTTGTGCTTTCTTTTCAGGGAGGTACCTCAGTAAGTATTTAATTGTACAGGGTAAGTCCCTGTTTCTATGTGCATATCACAATAAACTCTAGAATCTTGAGTATTGGCATCTTGTTTGTATGACATTCCGTTACTTATTTGTAAATTATGTAAGAGCATATTTCTGTTCTATTGTAAATAATACTCTTTTTTTTACTTTTATTTTACAGTACCTTAAAAAGACCATGCAATTAAGGTAATGTCTCTTCAATGTCAATTTTGGTCACTGTCCTATTTTTAGATGAATCAATTTGGTCGTTTAACAGCACATACCTGTATGTTGCCAACAAGGTATAGTAGAAAGGTACAAGTTGCAGTCTATGTTGAGAGGAAGAGGCAGTCAGATGATTTTGGAGAGTCCTGGCTGTGCTGAGAGTCCTATGAAGGCTTCCGTACTACACAGGAGGAGGCAATGGAATCCACTGGGCATCATTGTAGTTTGGCAGCAGGTACTTCCCCTGTCCCAGCATGCAACAGACTCAGCTCACTGAGCTAGTGTCGGGGAGGGGGAAATAGAAGAACCACCCCCCTCTCATGAGTTAATTTGATTTTGATTTGCAGGTGGGATTTATTATTTTATATGAACTATTTTGCATTGTCTTTATAGTCGTATTATTTAAGTTTGAACAATAATTTAGAAAATGACTGAAAGAAAATAAGATGCAGTTTTTAGTAAAAATGCACTAGAAAGTTGAACATTCAACATTTACCATGGTTTGGTTGTGAACAGCTAGGAAGCACCTTACATGATACATGTATGTGTCTTAGTTTTGTGTGAAATTGATCATTTCTAATGTATATGTTTATTGTTGCTTTTAAACACAAATATATAGTGTAAGAGCATACAATTTGGAAGTTTTAGGTGTTCATCCAACATGGCTTCTCCTCTCTTTCAGTTTTTTTACTTTTGCCTTGTACATAACTGTTTAACCCTTTGCAGATGTTCACAGTTGTCCACTGAGGAGTAGATAGTAGTGAACTAATCCTAAATGATTTATCCTTTTTCTTGGTGTCCTCTAACTTACAGCATGTGACTTATAGACTAGTAATGTATCAGCCAAGGCAGATTTGCATGAAGTGGTGCAGTTATGGGGTGAAAGTTCACAAACATCAAATGGGATCAAATATGTAGCACAATTATTATTATATATCGTTCAAATTTTCCCCATAAGGAATAATGTAAATTGAATTAATCAATTTCAGACCCCCAAAATATACACATACTAAAATACATTATATGTATTACTGGAGTTGTACAGCACGTGCTTCCTGATTTATGATTACATTCAGACAAATCCATCAAAAGTTAAATATGTCATGAACCAAGTAGTTTAGTCTATACTACATTGGAGCTGAGCAAACCTTATTGTTAAAAACACTTGGCTAAAATCAATAACGCAAAGCTTATTTTATATTAAAGAAAATATCATGTAATTTAGTGAGTCATGGATTGAAAGTGAAAAGTGAAAGCAAGACACACTATTGGTGACCTCAAGATACTAACATAGTTGCTAAGCTAACTGCAGCCAGAAAGTATTCTAGATTAAATTCCTGATTTCCTTTCAGGTGGCTATTGTGACCTTTTTATGACATCTAAGGACTTTTTTGTACTAAGACCACAGTGCTGTAGATGTAAAAAAAAATAATAAAGAAAAACACGATAAACACAGTGGAGGTCTGCACTGAGCAAGTGCTACAGTTAATCTGAATCACTGAATTATTGTGTGCTGAATTTTGACGTGTATTAAACATTAATATTTCTGGATTTATATATAAGAGATAACTACAAAGCGGATTTAAAAAAAGTTGGGACACTAAACAAATTGTAAATAAAAACTTAATGCAATGATGTGGAGATGGCAAATGTCAATATTTTATTCGTAATAGAACATAGATGACAGATCAAAAGTTTAATC
>JAUZSU010126317.1:0-17411 GCA_034780255.1 Parotocinclus maculicauda | reverse complement strand
CTCGGCTGGCCCGGACGCTCAGCTTCTGCATGATGATTGGATGATCTGTCTGAGGCTGAATCCCTTTTTAATTGACAACGAAATGAGCGAATCATTTTATTATGTAAGCCGAAATTGAGCTTCCCCTCCTTGAAAGACCAGCATCCGCCACTGGTGTCAACCCGGGTGTTATGCACACCTTGAGGCATGTTTCAGGAAGAATGGGACAAAATAACCCCTTAAGCACTTAACTGCTTGGTGTTGTAAGAAGGAATGGCAAGTGGTAAATGCTTTGCTGTCCCACCTTTTTTTAATGAAATGAAGTTGACCAGACAAATCGCCACAATTAAATAAAAGGCTAAGTAAATGTAAAACACATTGCATTTATTTTTATTTGCATTTTTCATACTGCCCAAGCTATTTTTAATTTGCCATGGTATATTCATTACATTCCTTTGGTTTTGCGTTCTGCACAGTGAAAAAGTTCAAATCTAGTCTAATCCAATTTGTATGGATTTCTGCTGATATATAATGGTACCAGTTGTGCTTGTACCTCTAAACCTTTATCACTGCAACTGCTTTCAATTCTTAGGACAAAATATCAAACACAAAATGACCATGAAATGATTTATGCACATTCAGCTTTGTACAAGACTCTGCTTGTGGCTGAATAAAAATAAAGAAATGAATCTATTGCACAGGATATACATGCCTGGCATTTTTTTCCCTAGCTGCCAGTGCTGCTTTTGGCACTGCACTTTGTTTTTTCCCCTGAATTACTCACAGGCTCATTTACACAACCAATGCAACAAGCTTTGAATAGATGTAAATGTTGGCTTCACAGTAGGGAAAATAATTCACAACCCTATCCTGCAACAAATTACACTCAAGGTCTAACAGATTTCATTTCCCTTCTAATAAAATTTCACAGGACAGTATATTTCAGGAAGCTAATACTTGTTTGAGTTCACCAATCTATACCAATGTTCCTCTCACTCTCACAATTTCAGCAGGCAACTGTGTGTTCATAATTTGTTTGAGAGATGTTATTAAGTGTGGCAGAGATAGATTTGTGCTGCATCTTTAATAGCAATTTTCTAATGATCAAACACAGAGGCAAGACAATTATTAAATCTGGTCCCTTTGATTTCCAAGCATGAATTAATCATTATGTTACTTCCATTTGATTTGGTTTAATTATGCAGGGGTATTTGTCTCCCCAACGGCAGGCTTACGTTAAATTATATCCTCCCTGGAAAAGAAGAGACTGAATCAGGCACAAAATAAACACAGTCCATGTGGCATGCTCCAAACTTCTTTTTTATTTTTTACTTGTAGCTCTGATTTGGAGTACACTGTGTTGATGTCAGTGTGTTTTGGCAGTTTAGTGTATATAATCATGTATAGGTTGGTATACATCTACTGGATGACCTGTAACTCTGTGAATCCCCATCTTGGACTCCATAGAGGAGAGGAAGCCCATCATATAATTCAAAGGACCTTGTAAAGCAAACTTCAACTTGCTAAACTCCAACATCCAAGGACTAACCTTATTCCACTTGCATTATGCCTTCAGGAAACCACACTCTTTCAGAACTCCCCAGAACACTAAGTGACTACATAACATATCCCTGATCAGTTAAAAGTAATAAAATTCACAGGCCACTCCCAATTAAAACTAGCCTTCAAGCTACTGCAATCCACATTACTCTTCACCGACCCATCTGTTTAAGCTGTATCCACATCTATTCAGATCATCTACTGAACTTCAAGAACGAACTCCCCATCATACCACCCCTGCCTCTTTCATTTAATATGGATCACTAACAGTCTCAAACTTTATAGGAAACTCAAAAAGGCAACATGATTAAGGACACAGTTACAAAAATTCACTTTATTCGTGCAAAAATAAATCAAATACATACTTTCACCAAGCACAAATATATACCTTCACTCTACTCAACAATAGACCTAATTAAATAAAGTCCTAGTAGACTTTTCATGGATGGTTGGGAATGACCTCTGCAGGACCATTCCCTATAATAATAGCCACAGAAAAAGCAATCATCTCACAACTCATTTCACAAGCAAATAGGTGCAATTTCCAAATCTGTTGTGGGAAGGAACTAAAAACACACCCCGAGGTTAATCAAGAATGTATCCTATCTGCAGCAAATGTAAGCACAGACATCAACAATTTCAGTCTGAAAAACCAACCTCAGTTCATCTAATAATGCAAAGAAGCTATTTCAGAGAGCACAAACACTATTTAACAAAATTCCATTACTTGAAAATCTGATTATTTATAAAATCTGCTTAGCAAAAGCCTGGATATAATAAATTAAATAATTAATTAATCTTAAGGATTACATTGGAGAAACTTTGTCAAGATCCTCTATATCTTCCATATGGTATTTGATCAAAATGAAAGGGAAACCATCCGTCAGCTGCATCCAGCATCTCAAACACCATGATGACCTTATAAATAACATAGGTAGAATTGCAGACAAGCTTGCAAAGACCTTTGGAAATAATTGATCTGGACTTAATTCATTCCAGGAATTTAAAAATCAAAACCCTTCAAGAAAAAAATCAAACTGAAGTTTCCTTGACGATTCCGAACACTATAACCCACATTTCTCTTTAACAGTACTACAGAAAGACTTCACATGGTTTCACAACACTGCAGTAGGCCCAGATAAAATCCATTATCAATTCATCAGTAAACTACATAGTAATCAAATTGTGCCTAATATAAAGAACTACATAAAGGATAAATACTCCCCATTATTGTATTGAAACCAATATTACAATATCTAAGACTGGAAAAAAGTCAGTGACCCCCGAACAACCACCAACCCAAGACTCATAGACACAAGCTGTCTATGCAAAATCATGAAAAGAATGGTAAATGATAGACTTTAAGGGAAACTTGAATCAGAGAGCAAGATGAGCCTAGGCATACAACGCATAGGACACAACATGGAAACCTCCATTTGGACCTCAGAAAACTACAGCTGATAAACAACAACTATTATTTTTCACATAAAAAATAAACCACATGCTATTCTGCCAACAAAGAACCTTGCATTCTGAAACAGAACTATTACTAGGGTCAGAACCTATTCAGTCAGTTAGTGAGTATTTTTTTAGACCTCTCTGTAGACAACAAACTCTTCTTCTTCCTCGATATTAAGGCCCTCAAGCTAAAATGCCTTAAGGCTATGGACATTATTAATGCTCAGCAACTACCAAGTGGGTTTCTTACTGCAACCTACTCCTGAAATTGTACAAAACCTCATAATGCATTGCCTAGACTATGGAAGTAATCTACAGAGCTGCTAGAAAATCCAACCTCAAGCTATTAGACTCCATCCAGAACCAATGCCTGCAGCTATCATTAGGAGCATTCAGAACTTTTCCTGTCAAATCTTTACATTGAAGCCCGTTAGTCATTTTTAGAAATCTCCCTGGAGCTAAGAATCAAATATTCAACAAAACTATAATCAACAATCTAACACTGCACACCCCCTGTCATTCAACTTAAACTTAGACACGTTATAGAGCTAATTCCAGGAAGATCTTTCCCGGGACTGCATTGTCACAGTTTTTGGATCTGTGATCAATATTCACACCAGAATCTTGTGCTATTCAGTTTACAGTGAGCATTCTGGCCTCTGAGGATTCATCACACCTAATAATTGCAAACATGGTATTGCAACATCAACAGCTGAAGAAACAAAGATTTAATATAATCTTCTGCTGGGTACCAGGAGTCTGCCAAGTAAATTAATTACCTGACTTGGCAGCCAAGCATTAGATTTCAGACTAAGGCAATGGCCAACCTGCACCCCCCCAGAAAACAGGCCTTAGATCATCATCAATAACTACATCACGATAACCTGGCAAAATGAATGTGATAACATACAATGCACCCTTTTAACAAACAAACATCATATCCTCCTTTGTCACATAGGTGACACTAAACATACTTCTTAAACATAATTCTGGAAGAAGATCCAGTTCCCACCTATCAGTCATGTAGCTCAATGTCTTCTACAAAACTAATTTCCGAACATCTCAGGAATTAAAAAGCACGAGGCACAAATTCTACTTATCTGAAGCCATTAAAGTAAATGTCACAACTATCCCCCATAAGACATTCAATTTCCTAAAAGCTTTAAACACTGCTTATAAGTCAGTAAGATTTAGAAGATGAACATGTATTCATTTATTCATTATCATCCGCTTACTTCACACGGGGTCGCAGGCCAGCCGATGCCCCCTCGGCAACTCTGGGCGCAAGGACAGGAACAACCCTAAACGGGGCATCAATCCATTCTAGGGCACACACACACACACACACACACACACACACACATTCACCAGTTAACCTAACATACATGTCTTTGGACTGTAGAAGGAAACTGGAGAACCTGGAGTAAACCCATGCAGATAAACATGTAGCAAAATAAAAAATACTATACATGTGTGCATTTCCTTGCATGAATGTACGTGAAGATGTGGGATCATGTATGCAAATAAATATGTGCTAAAACCACTCCTATGGCATTGGGTTAAAAATTTAACAAATCTGAATTTGCCATGTTTATCCAGAGCATACATTCATCAATAAAAAATGGAGTAAGGACAGTGCTCTTGTCAACAGACTCTAATCATGTTTGAGGTTATGGGGTATCTGTCTTGGATGTCCCTTGAGCTTTGACAAGGTGAGTGAACTCTAAATGGAAAGTGATTTCCTGATCAGCCGCTGTGTGATGAAATTGAGCATATCCTGGATGCAGCAGATGGCTTCGGCCAGCTGTGTCAGTCCCAAGTGACGCTGGAAAAAGTAGCATCTGTCCATTTTTAAATGTAATTTTTTCACTCTTTTTCCATGAACACATCTATCTCTGAAAGTCCAATACAATATCACCTACCTGTACTTCATATAGAACACTAGATAGCTGGTTATATTTAGTGTTTTATTTTATATAAATTATGTGTAAAGAAATTAAGCTTCAAGGCCTCAGGGGACAGCACAGTGGTACAAGTGGTTGGCATGGTTGCCTGCACCTCCAGAGATCCTCAGTTTGATCCCGACCTTGAATTTCATTTGTGAGGAGTTTCCATGGCAACCCATGTCTGAATGGGTTTACTCTGGGTAATCTAATTTCCTCCCACATTTCAAAGATATGCATGTTAGGTTAATTGGTTGCTCTAAATCTACGTCTTTGTGTATGAGAAATCAGTCTATATCATTTAGTGTAATATGTGGTGAAATTTGTTGAACTGCCTTTCACAAATGAGTAGATATTAAAGTACCATCTGTGGCTCTTTATACTGTATAAATACAACCCCAAATCAGGAAAAAGTTGGGGTTTCTTTTTTGCACAATAAAGTTTTAAGTGGCAATGTTGATCTTTCAGCAGTTGTTGAATTGTAGTTCTTGATGCAGTGCCATTTGAAGGGATCAAAAACCATGGGTTTTCAGCTTAAGCTTGTGCCTTTGGCCTGCACAATTCTACCGCATTCCTTGCATTACTTAATTATATTATGCACTGTAGAATAAGAAATATATAAATCCCTTCCAATCTCTATTTGAGGTACCAGTACATTGTTTTTAAACATTTCAATAATTTTCTTACCTGTTTGTTGACAAACTGAAGATGCTCTGGCCATTTTTACTTGTCAAAGACTTTATGTGGACACTTCTTTTGTACAAAATTATGATTTCAATCACATCATTACTTTGTTTTCTTAAAATTAATTGCTAGCTTTATATTGCCCCCATCCCAACGTTTTGGGAATGTGTTGGAAATGCAGCAATGAATGTTTATTAAGAAATGAAATGAAGTTGATCACACTAAACATGTAATAGTTCAAATTATTTCAGGTGTATACTGTTCTCAAGGAAATGAAAGTGAAGTTAAATGTAAGAAACACTCATATTCACATTTTCAGTGAATTGGAAATGGAAGAAAGGTGGTTATTATTACACCCAAATTCCATTCAGGTCACACACTGAGGTGTATGCAACAACGTGCCCCTACAACTAACAATTAAATATATTCATACCAGGTGTTAATCAGTGAATGAATTCAGTACTGTATGTGATGACAATAGCACAGGTTCACCCATACAGGGGACACAGAAACTGGGCATTATTATTCTCATCAAACAAAGCTGCAATTAGAGGAAATTCATTCTGCGTTCTATTTGAATGCAAACTAAGCAGAGAGCAATCTGTGACCAGCTCCTACCACATGGCTTAGAACAAACCAGACTGCTATATTTGAGCAGAAGAATTTTAATACTGTTTTTACCCTTTGAGTGTAGACGGTGTTCCACCAATACAGCATCATAGTGAATATGTTTATAATTTCACAGATCCTGATGTATCTTAGTATGGATAAATTATTCACAGTATTTCTATTAATAGTAAATGAAATTTAAAGAGCAATTGCTGTTTAATTTAACAAATTGCATCCACACCAATTACACAGATTGGGCATTTAATGATATGTGGGGCCTCATGCATACACAAAAAAATAGGAATGACAACTGGTGAACGTGTGCCTTTTTATTTTATCCTGGGTCTGGAACCAAACTCTGAACTCAATGACTGAAGGCAAAATTGCTCCCGGAGTGGGACACCAGTACAGGTTTCCTATGGGTACTCCTGTTTCCTACAAATTAAAAGGCATGGTTAGTTATGTTTAGTTAGTAAGTTAGTGCATGAGCCCAGAGAAGGACTAGCACCCTACCTAGGGTTGGTTCAGACCTTGCACCCTGTGCTGCCAATCAGATCTCAACCTTAAAATGGAAAATGAGTCATGTGTTTTAGTTTCATGTGTAACAGTCATTCACATTTTCTAGATTACTGGTGGAAAGTTGGTCATGGAGGGGAATGGGGTTTCCAAAGGGAAGTCAGTGCCACTGTATCAGCAAACTCTGATCCCTCCTGAGCCACTCCTAAACATGAATAATTCATATAGGTACACTGTTTCTGCTACTGGTGAGGTGATTAATGCAAAGGAGCAGAATTATAATGTCAATAAGATTAAAGTCAACAAGCAGCAGTAGCAGTAATGAGATAGTCCAATTTTGTGAAATAAGTTATGCACGTAGGATCCTATGCAAAGCTTTGTGAAACCCACTCGGGGGAAATTGTGAACTTCATTAAACTGCATTGATTTTCTATACTCCTGGGGAAAATATGTTAAGCTTTTAATAGTCTCAATAGCTGATAATTGGTCAGGAAGTTAGCAAGAATTTAATAATATATAAAGTAACTTATTATGAGACTTTCCCTTTGGTTTTCTTAAATGGTAAATGTCTGTGGGTGAAAGTTTACAGAAAGTAGAATCTGTGTTTTTCCACTCAGTTGCAATGAATTAGTTGATGAGTATTTCAAAAATGTTCTTCAGTTCTTTAATGTTTAAGGCAAGGCAACTATTTTGTTTATGTTTAAAATCTTTTATGTGACCAGGCTGATATATTTCACTTTTATTTAAGTGTGCAGACTGTATGAACCTGAACCTGATTTCATATTTTGCTTGGTCAATTTAATTTGTTAATAAACATCCACTTCCAAAAAAAGTTGGGTCATTAAAGCATTTACCACTTTCGAAAACCTCAAAATTATTCACAGAGTCCTGTACCTATATGCTCTTCCACATCCATGCCTTTGTAATGTGTGCAGCATGTGTTTTTTTATTGTCTTGTTGAACAATGGGTGGATGTACCTAGAAAATGACTCTTTTAGTGCAGCCTAGGTTGCTCTAAGATCTCAATTTACTTTTTTGCATTAATGCTGTCATCACAGAAGTGTAAATTATCTTGCACTGACAGAGTCCCATATCATGACAGACCCTGGCTTGGACTTGCTGATAACAGTCTAGATGGTGCTTTTTGTCCTTTGGTGCCCATTTATCCAAAAAGATCTGTAATACTGTAATACATGCTAGTCTATCCTAGCCCAGAGACATTAATGCCACTTCTGGACATGGTTAATGTAAGGCTTCTTTTTTAGCAGTAAGTATTAAGTGGTATTTGTAAATGTACATCCATATTGTATTGACTGATAAAGGTTTGCTAAAGTAATCTCTTGCCCATGTGGTTATATCAGCTATTATT
Organism: Parotocinclus maculicauda; assembly: GCA_034780255.1. Lineage (NCBI taxonomy): Eukaryota > Metazoa > Chordata > Actinopteri > Siluriformes > Loricariidae > Parotocinclus > Parotocinclus maculicauda. Next base: position 9,293 of record JAUZSU010126317.1, on the reverse strand, counting down.
GAATGACAGTTCTTGATGCTGTGTTGACTTAAGGGTCAAAGATCACAGGAGTTCAGCTTCAGCTTGAGTCCTTGGCTTTTATACACTGAAATTCTTCCTGATTCTTAGAATTGTTTAAAAATATCATGCACTTGTAGAGGGAGAAAGATGCTAATCCCTCCCAATCTGTCTTTGGAGAACATTGTCTAAGCATTTTAATAATTGTTCTTTTTTATCATTTTTAAAATATTTTAAATCATTTTATCATGCATTTGTCCATCTTTGTTCATTAAAGACTCAGTAAAGACAAGTACTTTGGTACTTTAGTACCAAATCATGTTATCAATCACCTGTTGATGCCACCTATTTGAAATCACACTTACTAGCATTACTGAATTGCCTCTGCTATTCTTTTTTAAATGTCCTGCAGCTCTAAAATGCATAAACAAAAGAAATGAAGTTTGCCAGGCAAACCATGAAATATTTTAGGTTCATACTATCTGCACTAAAATAAAAGTCAATTTAAGAAATAGACTTTTTCTTTATATGCATTTTCCATACTGTCCCAACATTTTCTGATTTGGGGTTGTAGTTAATAGCTTTTAGTATATGGTTTTAATAGGTTTTTTAGGGTTTTATGCCGTGAAGAACATATTTATATATTTTATGTGTTGGGTATTCTTTTCAGAATGTATCATGAACTGACCATAAATGCTATGTGTTCTGAAAGCTGGCATTCTTATGCCACCCAATCCTGCACACACACACACACACACACACAAACACACACACATACATACACACACACACACACACACACACACACAAAGGCACACTAGCTTAGGCAGTGAAGGTGGCTTGTCATCTTGCAGTGTCACCTCAATTTCTTTTCCTGAAGCTGTAATTACTTGTGCTACGTTGGCCCATAAGAGCCTACACGCACACACATGCACACTCAGACTCACCACCCATTGAGTTCAGAAAGGCTTGGATCCTCACCTTCATTACATCTATCCCAAAAAGGCACAGGGTGGCGTCATGCTGGTATGAGTAATTAACACATTGGTCAGCAGGGAGAAGACAGAGGGCAGAATGGCAGCCCCGCACACCAATTTGCTTAATAAAACAACTTTCTTTGTCTTTTTATTTGCTTTTCTGATTATCTTGTTTAATGAAATAAAATCAAATGCTTCTTTGGATTCATTTTTTTTTCATTTTCATTTTGAAATATGCCCTAATTTTTGTAAGCAGTGGATTTAAAGTTGATTGTTTTTGTGGGCAATCATGAAATCTCTTGTGATATTTAATTGTATTGATTTTAGAAGGAACTTAACAGTATATGAATCATATTTCATTATAACCCTAAAGAAGATCTGAAGCGTGGGTTTTTTTTTTATTTGAATATTACAAAAGTGAGAGAGTACTTTTGGTACTTTTACACATGCTGGGTATATATACTCTGTTAAAAAAATTAACAGGAACACTTTTTAATCAGAGTATAGAATCAACTCTGGGATATTGATCTGGTCAGTTAAATAGCATGGCAGATTGTTAAGTAGTTTCAGCTAATTTGGTTAATGTTAATGGTAATTTAAATTAACAACATGTGTGCTAGAGGAGCAACAATGAGACAACCCCTAAAATAGAAATCCTTGGACCCATTGTCAGACCAATGCTGGTGCAGTTGGTCCTGGGTAACAGAAACTAGTTCTTTTTTAGATTTTTTCCCCATCATGTGTTTGGTGTAAGTTTACAAGAGCAGAAACTATTGAGCAACAACACAGACAAAGTAGCTTTCATGTCATGTAGAATGTCATGACGAAAAATAAACTAACTTAATATAGCTATCCTGACCACCTTACAACAAACTACCATGATGATGTGAACATGATAAAACTCTGCTAAGACTCTAGCAAGAGTAATTTTATTCTGACATTTTGACTGCATCTGCCAAATAGTATGTGACATAAGCCTCAACCTGAAGTTAAAGCACTGCTGATCTTAAATCAGTTTTAATTGCTTATTGGTCAACCTCTCAAATGGGGGCGGGACCTTGTAACAAGCTGTCAATCAGTAAATCGAAAGCATGCCTTTTTCAAACCTCAATAAATCTGTGCCAGTAAGTCTTCACAATTTATGTACATGAATTACAATTTACAAAGATGTGTGTAAAACTCTATAGTAGACAACACAACTAATATCAAATTCACTGTTGGATATGGAAACACTGCTATGACTGGCCACTAAAATTAAGTGGCACAATGTAATGATGTCTTTCCTGGGTTGGTTCCTGACATTGTAGGTACAGAACCCTACGACTATGAATTGATTTGACAATATATGAATGAATTAATTATATTAATGTACACTCTGATCAGGGATAACATTAAAACGACTGGCAGGTGAAGTGAATAACACTGATAGTGTGAAGCTCTGGGCAATGTTCTGCTGGAAAATCTTGGCTTCTGGTATACTTTTACACGTACTACACTTATGTACATTGTGTCAGACCAAGTGTAATGGCAGTAAATTTCTACGCTCTCTTTCAACAGAACACTGCGCCCTAGCACAATACAAAAACTGTACAAGTATGTTTGGAGGAACACAGTTCAAGGTGTTGACTTGGCATTTGTGATATGTGCTGGGCAAAGAAGTTCAATCCATGGAGGCTTCACCTCACAATTTACAGAATTTTAATGCTCTACTGTAATCATCTTAGTGCCACAAAACACTTCCAGAGGTCTTGTGAAGCCCATGCCTCAAGTGGTCGAGCATTGGTGGCAGGAGGGGGACCTACAGAATAATAGGTGGTTTTAATGTTATGGCTGTATTGTTATTGGTTTAATAATAATATATTGTTGATACTGGTATTATGTTGTCCACACCATGTCCTTCAATCAATCACAGTACTGAGATAGTTGCTGCTAACAATGCTGTAATTTTTTTAAACCGTCTAAATAAATTTTGGGCTTTCTTTAAAGCAAGTCCAAATTGATATGGATGTGAGACAGTGCAAGGCGGGATAGTAATCCCAGAAATCAAAGCTCAGTAACCACCACTGAATTTTTAATGACTTCATGCTGGGGTGGTATAGATATTTTGTGTGTTTTCATGTGTCTGTGTAAGGGAGAAAGGAATATTCATTAATTTTATGATACCACACAATTTAAACTTGGTCTATCTGGATTTCTGATTATATTTGGTATTATATTAATCTGGGATATTCTTTTGTTAACGTATTAGAACATCCTAACACATTTCGTCATCTCTTCCTGATCGATATCAAAGGCTGTCTTATGCTGTCTTATTCTGTACCATGAAGGCAGACATTTAAAAGAGAATTATTTTCACAGTGATCAAGGGAAAGACATGCTGCAGACATGACACAGCAAAATGTAAATTTCATGTTAATTGTACTTACTGATCTCCATGTCCACATGAAATATGACCCCATATCAGAAAATGTTGGGACAGCAAGGAAAATCCATATTAAAAAACAGTGTTTCTTACATTTACTTAGACTTTTTTGCTTCATTGCACACAGTTTGAACCTGAGATATTTCATCCTTTGTCTGGTCAACTTAATTTCATTTTAGACCTAGTAATAAATAAAAAAGACTAATGACCTCTAAACAGGTGGTGTCAACAGGTGATTGCAATCTTGATTTGGTACAAAAGCAGTATACAGGAAAAACCGAGTCTTTGATAAGCAAAGGTGGCCAAAGGATCAACAGTTTGTCAACAAAGGCATGAAAAATTTTAGAAATGTTTAAAAGCGATGTAACATAAAGAAAGAATGAAAGTGATTTACATATATCACCATCTACAGTGCATAATATTATTACAGGAATCCGTAGGATTTTCAGTGAGTAAAGGCCAAGAAGAAGCATATACAGGTACTGGACTGGCCTGCCTTTAGTCCTGACTAGTCCCAATACAGAATGTATGGAAAAAAATTTAATGAAAAATGCAATAACTACGACCAAACCCATAACCACTTATTATAACTTATGGTTTAGAGAAAAACCTTGACTCAGTCCCATACAATGACCAAATGTCAATTTACCAGTGAATGGCTGTACCAGTCTACATAATTATCAACAAAACTGAAAGGAGGTCTCAGTAGGCAGTTTGAGAAAAAAAATATTGGACAAAATGCAGCAAACAAACAGCAAAAGATCTCATACGAGTATCCTGACATAAGCATTAAAATATGAGTCTATAATAGCTATCCTTAATATTCAGATACTGTTGAAGCTTCTGGATCATATTGTGTGTGGAGCCCTGCACAGAAACAATAGGTGCAAGGTGAGAATACACGAGAGAGGGCACCGATTCAGTTCAGGGCTTCAAACACACCAATTCACCTACTTATTTGTTTTTGGAATGTGGGATGAAAACCTCATAAAGGAAAAATCCACACAGACAGCAACCAGAGGACATCAAACATGAGCTGTTGGAACTTGAGCTGCAGCAGCAACACAACCTGCTGTGCCATCTGGGTTTGCTGCCAAAACAGACTTTTATTCAAATACAAAAACAAATTTAGGTATGTCTGGCTACACATGTTTGACTGTAGAAATATTTTTTTTATTATGACCATCCAACCTTAGTGTTCTTGAATATAGTGTGATGGTTTAATAGTCATTCTACTAGATTTGAACATGTCTGGGGTTATCTGTTCAAAGCTGTGCGTTTCAGTGATTTTTTTTCTTCTTCTCTAATATTTATAACTGCTGTTTTATCCTTGTTATTACTTATTTTGATGGATGTAGCATTTGCTGCAAGTGACAGGAACTGTTTAACAACACAAGGATTTCCAACCAGAACTACAAAAGACGTTGATATAGTCGTCGTACTGGCCCCACAAAAAGAATGCACATTTTGGGAAAAAAAAACATTATCTATAAATATTAATGAGTATGCTATTTCAAAACAACCCGTGTTATCCTGCACAGCATGCAGGTTTGAGAATACTGACTACAGAAAACTTTCAGGTGAAGGATTCATACTGTAACAGGACAATTACTCAAAATACATCTTAATCCTTTGCAACAATTACTGTACTTGAAGAACAAAAAGATCAAGTATTACTTGTTGTCATTTTTTTTCCTTTACAGTCAACTGACCTAAACTCAATAGAGCACTTCTTGGGCACCATGCAACACTGCATGTTGCCATGACAGTTAAAGAGGGAACATGCCGAAAATTAATACATTCTGAAATTTATCAAAAGATTATTATTTTATTATTAAGATTTAACTATTCACTCAAATTGTTATACTGATTAATATTTGTAATTGAATTATTTAACATTAAATAAACATGTATTGAATTAAAGAAAAATAAAAATACAAGCTTTTTTATAGCACTCCTCTATGAGCTCATATCAGCGACAGATGTATTTTTGCTTTGCTTTAGTTCAATTTATTTTCTGCTGTTAATTTAAAAGTCAATTCTGTCAAATTTAATCAAATTTGTGCACTTATTTAAATGGACAACATACACTTTTTGCTGCATGTTGCAGATTGCATACTAAATAAAAAAATTTATATACTTACAACGTGCTGTTAGCATTTTAAAACACCATGTAGTATGTAGGTTAAGGATAATACCAAGTTATCAGGTTAGCTAGCAAACTGCAATAAAAGAGAGTGTTTTTAACCGTCTTTCAGTTGTTCTAATGAGTCTCATTCTCCTAAACGGTAATACTGATTGTATTGGCAAAAACGTGTAGAAATCTAAAAGTTCAGAAAACTCTGAACTATTACACATCCTGAATATCAAATTAAACAGGGATATAAATTAAATAACAAAATTCAAAATAAAAAAAAAATATTCATATTAAAAGTTAAGCTTTTATTATTATGTTTTGATAATAATATGTTATTATTATTTAAGTTCTGTGACTACTGTATTAAAACACAATATAGGTAACAACAGAAAGATATATGAGTATAATCTTTTTTGATAACCAAACGCTTTTTTTTACAAACTTCTGGCCAAGATAATTGCGCCACCTGTTGGTACAGAAAGAGAAGGGCATCAGTCAGGTTCTGTGAGATTAATAAGGAAGATCAGATTTTTGTTTGCATTCGAGCAGTTTTACAGAGGTACTATTTGTAAATAAAATCTTGGGACACTAAAGCCTTTTAATTTCCCTAGATTTCAGTCACTTTTTCAGGGCACAGAATTTAGAGGGGCACAGCTGTACCCAGTCAGTACTGGCCAGTCCGTCATAAGAGCACAACTGCACATAACAAATAACAAATAAGCATGCTGAACACTAAATAGATTAAGTGAACTAAAGTTAAAGCTACAGTAATTAATGGCTTTGTTTTTAGTGGTCTAAAATGTACCAAACAAGTTGAGTACAGGTGCTCAGCGTCATGTTTAGACATTAATGGCTGTGTTGACTTATTTTGAGGGCACAGCAAATTTCACACTGTTATACAATCTGTAGACTGACTACTTTACTTGATCAAAGTGTCATATCTTCAGTGTTATCTCATGAAAATATATAATAAAATAGTTTCCAAAATGTGAGGGGTGTACTCACTTTTGTGATATACTGTATATTTGTTTTAGAATCGTTGCAGTCCAATTTTTTTTTAATCTGAGTACAGTATATCTCTCTATTTGTGTCTCTTCAAGACACCCGCTTTAATCAATATTTTATAAACCAATATTTTATAAAGGCTACAGCATCACTTTATCCTGTTCCACACTCCCACTTAAAGTTTGTCGTATGTTAATATGGATATGTTTACAATCATGCAACAGAGAAGGAATACATTATTCATTCATGCAGTCATACACACTTAATCCACTTCAGAGTGAGTCAGGGCTTTAACTAGTAGCACAGGAGGCAAGGTGGGAACTAACTTCAAGTTGGGTACCCCATTACAGGGTGCGTGCATGTTCACATTGGAACACTTTAGACATACCAGCTAACCTAATGCATGTCTTTGTAATTTGAGAGAAAATGGAGTATGTGGAGACAACCCATGTAATCACTTAGAGAAAAGGCCACTAAAGGCCACTAAAATTAAAAGGGATAAAGAGTTAATTATATACTACACTGCTGAGGAAAACTACACTACCCACATGGAAATTCACTACAGGCATTACATTCCCCATAATGCACCGGCATCTTTGAAAATACTGAGTGGTTAACCTTTAGATTTGTTCTAAATTAGGTTACTTATACACAGCAGTGTAAAGCCCACTGTAGTGACAAGTCATTTAACTTATTTATATGCACATGCCCCTACAACTGATTGACAAGGAGAGGGTTACACCTGTGCCCCTTTAAATTCCATGTGTGTCCACGTACAAAAACGTAGTCTAGAAATGCTGGTATTAGAGCATGATGCCTATACTGCTAGGTATCATTCTCCTTACGTATATGATTGTATTATTGCTACTTCTGATGTAGCACACATTTTTTTTGCACAATGTATATATATATTTGCACAATGTACATATTCTTTTATATTTTACTACTTTTGTTATTTAATTATTTTTTTTAATTCAGATTTTACTTTACTATATTGTATCTTATAATTCTGACATCCAGGGTGGACTGCAAAGTAAGAATTTTATTGGGCAGGGACACTTGTTTCCTACTGTCCATATGACAATAAAGCTTTGAATCTTGAATCTTCTGAAAATCCTTATGGTTACATGTACACAGATCATGTTACAGTACATGATGAACCGGGATACTCCATGGACTTGCTCTCACCAAGAACTACTGCCATTAACATATATTTGTTGTAGTACAAACAAAAACTATTTTGTCATCATACTGAAACCCACAAAATGATCACGGATAACAGCTGTAATAGTTATAACACAGCAGCTGTTTGCATTTTGTCTCTGAGGTAAATCCTGAATTCCAAATCTCCTTTATATTTATTCATTCTGTGATATGCATCTAAGGGGGTTTTGCTATCTTGCCAGCCTTCTCATTGGATATGTCTATGAGCTCTGTGAACCTGATTGATATTTTTTATATGTTTATGTGTATACATAAATCTAAATAAAGATAAAATAAGTTCTGAAAAGGACATCCTGATCCTATGAATTCAGTGACAGCAGAGCTGATCTGTAAGGGCTACTAGCTCAGCAGCAGTTTAATTTGCAGGCATGACAAAAATTGATTCTCAAACATCTGCAAGGTTGTGCATTATTTCAACTAAAGTCTGCAATAATGGTCTTGTACACAATTTAGCACTATTCAAATGTAGAGTTTGAAGTCATCTACTTCCGCGTGTACTATTTGACTATGTGGCTGATCTGGAGTGTTCACAGAGGGAGTGGCACCCACCATGCTACCTGCCCGATTATGCTCTGACTTTATTGTGTTAGATATTCAAGTATTTTTTGTGTATTGTGTGTGTGGGCAATTTTGACTGACCAGTTAACCTCATGCATGTCTTTAGATTGTGGAAGGGAACACTTGTGGCAATGTAACTGATTTGGGTTAATATTCTTCATGTACACTAATAGTTTATTAACCGTACAATTACAGTTCTCTGAAAACAATTGCTAGTCCTCTGAAACTTTTTTAATGACTAACTGAATCATTATTGTGTTAAATCGAATCAGAGCTTACTGACACTTATTTATGCAGGTATTTGGTTAGAATTCGACTGGGTTGGTTCTTGCCTCTTGGCTGTGTTAACTTCTGGTTATTCCCCTTCTAGCTCTGCTGCTATACTTAATGCTGCCACAGTTTCATGCTGCACCTGGCATCAGTAATTGTTAATAGAATATGTGCTCCTAACCCATAAGTAGCAACATTTTCTATTTTCTCGCCGAGCTGATGTTCCAGTACTAGTTCCAGCACCACACACTTAAGTGTTTTTCCACCTCAGCATCACTCTACTGGTTTTCATCCATTGAAACCAGTCCCACCATACCTGGGTCACACCAGAGTGCAATAACTTCCTCCATCATTTAGATATTAGGAGACGATGTACCTGCAAGAACTTACTGCTGAGGCCTCAATATCTTAAATCTATTTTTGTATTTAATTTAACACAGAAATGTAACATTTAAAAAATACATGACAGATTCATAGGTAAATTGCAATTGGGCCATGGGTAAAGTAAAATGTCAATGTAATTAAAAAACGTTCAGAAATGCTAAAACATTATACATATTATAACAATACTACATTAAAAAACACGTTATATAAAATTATACATTTTAGAAATGCGGCACCGGCAGGTGTTCCTTAAACTTAACTGTAAAGCCATGTGAATTACGTTGGGCACGGACTACGAAGGCGATTTACGATTCAGCAA
>JAUZSU010126306.1:0-17412 GCA_034780255.1 Parotocinclus maculicauda | reverse complement strand
TCTCGGGTATCATAGCTTAAAACTTCAACACTCAGAAAGACCACCAATTTCACACAGCACTGTTGCATCCCTCATAGCCAAATTCCATGAAACTGGGACTGTAACAACAAGCCACATAGTGGTCGTCCAAAGACCGCTACCAACAAAAAAAACCTCAACAATGGTTTTAGCAGCCTATGTGAAAATCTAAGACTTAGCACATGATGCGTCATGACAGAATGTGGTGTCAGCCAGTCATTCCTTGTACGGATTTTTTTATACCAATAAGTGGCACCCCTTCAAGATCCACCTGCAGCAGAAACTGTCAGAGAATGACCCTGACAGACGTGTCGAGTACTTCCAAGAGAAGAAGTAGCTGGTTGTATGAGCAAGCGAAGAGAAGCCAAAAAATCACTAAAACAAAACAAAAACCCAGATACTGTACAGGTGTGCATTGCTTAATGTCCACAATCTGTCCTGTGAGACTACACAATGTGGGATCCAGATGATGTCTGAAAACAATCTTACAAACCTGGCTTAGCAATGCTTTATGGAATACTGTAGTTTACCAAATGCTGACTAAATAGGCACGATACTGCAGCGTTTGCCATACATTCATTTATTTAATATCAACACTAACTGCGTTCTTCATTTTCCCTCAGCAAAGCTTATAGGGTAATATATGGGTCGTATCAGTCAGTCAAATTAATAACAAGGATGATAACATTACCGGACCACAGATACATTTGAACAGACGTCACGCAGTGCATATGTTTATAACAAATATACTGCAGTACAAAGCAAGAAATGCATTATTGAAATCAAATGCTTTTAACTTTACTTCCTACAAGACAACTATACAAGTTTTTATCAGTAACAATTTTGATAACTATGACCGACATTATTATATTACCGTTATGATTTTATCTATACTAAAAGTCCTATTCTGTTTACTGCACTGTATTAGATTAGACAGCAGGGTCCTGTTTTACTGAAGGATGCATGTTCCTAAATGCACTTAGAGAGGAAGAAGTCTGAATAAAGTCCTAATATGATGAATAATTTAGAAGCGAGTTAATACTGTTGCAAGTCCCAAGGAAACTGTAGCGAGAGCCTGACTGAAGGGTGCAGGAAGAAGCTCACATGTAATGTCCCTTTTACATTTAGAACTGCTAATCGCTACCACTAACAGCTCTTAAGGACAATCATCAGACTCTACTCATTAGTTACTACAATCATCTAGTACACAGCACAGCAAAGTCCAAACGCCTTCTTATTTTCCTCCTGCTTGTCTCGGGAAGGGTTTTAAATGTTACTTGGAATTTAGTTCCACTGGGGCAGGCAGAGCACACCCTGAACCGATACCATTAATAAAGCACCCACCCAGGGATTTGAACCCAGGTCAGTGTGGTATTTGCAACCATTCCCAAGACCCTTAAACATACAGAGAAACATATAGATAGATATAGAAAAAAATAGAGATATATACAGAAATTGTGTAATATTTAGGCCTGTCCCTGGAGAGGTTGTATTACCTTTCCACCCCACAAGTTTTAACCCCTCACGGGCTTTTGATGCCTACCCTCAAAGAACCTAGGTCCACAAGATGCAAAGCCAGTCCTTCTTTGTATCACCCCTCTCTCAGCCAGTTGTGTCTACTTGCAGGGTTTCAGTACTTCACTTACTTGTGAGACCTTAAACCATGGCAGGTAAGGACAAATCCAAAGCTTAAGAAATGTTTCTAAGTCTCTCAAGGGAGATACTGTGCTGACAGTCAACACCTGACTTCTTTTCTGACTGAAAACAGAAAAAAAACTGGTCTTGGTGTATGCTCAATAATCCAGGTGAAAAAATCCCAGGGTCACAAGGTTTTGTTTTATCACTCATCTAAGTGTCTTCTTCGAGATGCCAAGATGGAGACCATGCACGAGGGTTAGTGTTATTTTGTTTTTAGTTAGAAAATCTGACTGGAGTGTAGGGGTGTGTGAAAAAACAAAACAAAAACCGATATCTCTGTTTTCTAGGATTTTGCCAACAGTGATAATTAGACAATGCATATTTTAGGTCTAAAGTATTTTAAAAAGGTGGTTTGAACCCATCTTTCCCTACCACTTGACTTGGCAACAGGGACTTATGTTGCTTTTCCTGTCGTATGACAGAATGATTCCACTAAAGTGTGATTTTGTGCTTGTGTCATGTCGCAGCCTAGCGGTTAAGGTACTGGACTCTGGACCAAAAGGTCCAGGGTTCAAATCCCACCTCTGCAAAGCTGCCACAGTTGGGCCCTTGAGCAAGGCCCTTAACCAACCATTGCTTGGATTGTAAAATTGTATCAGTTGTAAGTCGCTCTGGATAAGGGCGTCTGCTAATTGCCGTAAATGTAAATGGTTTAAACCTATCATGAACAGCTGACTCGAAGATTTTCATAATCTTCATATTCTGCATGGTGGTTAGTTCATGGTCATGGTGATATCGATAAGCTGTCTTTAACAGCACCAGACATAGTTTGCAGATAATCGTCCTTTGAGCAACATCTGCCTTTCCAAAACCAAACCATCAAACAAGTGAGAATGAAATCTTATGATGTAGACTGCGAAGTGGGTGGTGTCTGTATTTTGTCTCTTCTGGCACAGTTTGTTCTCATTTTGTACTTCAATTATAAGGCTTTCACGTAGAACGCTAGCTTACCTTGTGCTGCAAACAATAGCCTGTGCATGCACAGCAGTCTATCCGACATAGCACAGTGAATACACCAACACTTAAGGTGTTTTTTTGAATACTTAATCATGTCAGCTTACGAATCGTTAAAACGGAAATTAGGATACTATCGTAGATTATACATATTGCACACCCCTACTTAAATAAAGGTTTGTCTACAACTGTACTCCCTAAAAATACTTCCATAAGTTTAGTCAAGAAAATCATGATTTGAGCAGTATTATTTAATGCATTTAAACATGGTCAATCTTTTACCATAAAAATATATCTAAGAATAAAAAACTAAACACACACTGTAGGATGAGACAAGATGACATCTATCCTGGGACGTCACTCTCTACAGTGTGAGTGTATTATGTAGAGGAAGTTTTTTGTATAAATATTGCATATGGAACTTTTTCAGAGTTCTAAGTGGATTTGTATTCAATGTGTATCAATATTGAATGAAGGCTGTACTGACTCCTGAAGCTGCACACTGCTATATTAGGAGATGGAGATGGATACGTTGGGAGTTGTAGTGAGTAAGCAGCGTGTGATTGTGGAAATGCTTGTGTTCTCTCACCTGCTGATGTAAGCCTCAGAGTGTCTGTCTGTAGGAGAAGCCAAATCTCTGCTGGAGCACTTCTCATCCCCACCATGCCCGCTGCTGGCCTCACTGTCGGCCTTTTGACTCAGTGTGTCTGAGAAGGTATCGTCCCTGAAATGCAGCATGCAAAACAATAATTAAGACCCTGATTAGCAGAAATCCTATAAGAGGCTGCTACCCTGATCAATATCACTGTATACCAATATCACGATTTTCTGTATTGTAAATTGTAATATCATGACCAACATAGTATTTGTAAATGTATATTTACTTACTGCAGCAAGTAACTTTAAAAATCAACTGAAAATAAATAAATACAGTAGAAATATTACATGCACACATCTTATATCTTTGCCATCTTACACCACCAAAACCAGCTCACTGAGAGAAAAATTTAGAACCTGAAAATTTGCTCTTCAGAAATTATACAATTTGTCTTGTTTTAAGTATCTGTTGTAAAACTTTGTGGTGTATCTTGGGTCATTATTCTGCTGCAGTATGAATCTTTCTCCACAAAATTTCAAACAAGCATTTTCACAAGTGGTCTCAGACTTTTGGGCCCAACTGCACAACAACAGGTTTTTTGAATGATGCAATTCATCTTCTAATTGTTGTCATTGTTCCGTTTACATTCTTAATTGTTTACTCCTGGGTAGGGTCGCGGGAGAGCCTGTGCCTAGCCGGAGGCATAGGGCACATGGGCAGGGTCATCCCTGGACAGGGTACAAATCCATCGTAGAGCACATACACTCACACATTCACACACTCAAACACACACATTGTGGTTCAACTTTAGCCTAATTAATGAACCTAAAGCATGTCTTTTGACTGTGGGATCTTCTCATTGTGAGGCACCAGTGCTACCCACAGAACCACTGTGCTTCACCATTTGATTTGGATCATGATTAAGCAGCTGCAATAAACAACTAATAAGCTTCCACAGATGATTTGTTCTAAAGGTCACTCATGGACCTGAGCTTACAGAGGATATCCTGCCTGTGTGGGAGCTGTCCTACAGACTTCCTCTCCACCTCACTATACAGGACAGAGCTCCTGACACAGTCTGCCTCTGCACCTTCAACTCCTACTCATTCCATGCTGATTGGCAAATTCTCTCACCCCCACCTCTGTTATCAGCTTCCTATGAATTATTAATACTTTTAAACCGATGGGGACGTCTTTGCTCCGAACCAGGCATGACTCAGACCTCTGTCTGTTTAATACACGATCAGACATCTTCAATTACGCTGGAAATGTTGCTCAGCGGATGTCTCATTGCTGTAAGAATTGTTGAAGCGATACCACTGAACTCAATGGAAATGATGTATTGAAAAACATTCTAAACACTGGTAAGATGAGCAAACCAGAGGTCACCCAGAAGCAGTCAGTAATGACTAACACCATGAACATTCTTATTAATTGACTCACTTTACTGCAAAGTAAGTTTATGGCATGACAAGGCAAGCTTAGAGTCTCAATACGAGATATAAATTGAAGACAGAGGATATAACTGATATCTGCTAAGCATTTGAATAGTTAACAATCCAGGAGAGTTTAATGGTGCCAGTTTGGTTAGGTCAATTTAAAATGATTTACAGAGAACTTTTACCAGTGGAGCATCGTCTCAAAGCACCTTTACAAATATCCAGCATTAACTGAACAAGTTTAAGGTTAACTGAGCAAGCCTAAGGTGGCTAGTTAAGAGTCCATAAATGTTATTTTTTTGCCACGAGTGTATTATGTGCCTGTATTTCTTTTGCCTCTGTCTTGACAAACGCATTGTACTTTCACCACATTAAAGTGGAACATATGTGCCAAAACCTTGTCATAAACTGATGGAACACCTGAAAAAACTGTACTACAAATTGCATGATTTAAAATATACTAAAATATACAGATAGTTGCATATTTTTATTGGTAGTACAGTCATCTTACATACTATTTAATGGATGTAGCTGTTATACATGTGCTGCTGAATTCATTTTCCTGCAATGATGATGATTTACTATCCAACAGCAGCTTATGTGTAAAGAGTTTGTGCATGGGGTTTTCAAAGGTTTTTCCTCAGACCCGATGTTTTGCTTTCCATAAACTCACAGTTGTCAAGCCAGGAGCTATAATTTGGGTTTCATCAGGACTTCATGGTATGTAAATTTCATATTTTTAAGAGCTAGCTTTCAGATACAGTTGCAGCTCAAAATAATCTCAGTGAAGGAATGAATTATAAATCACAGAGGTCCTGCAGCCCAAGAATCTGCTTAACTGCCAGTATTATGAAATAGCCAGTGAGACAATCACAGGCCAAAAACTTTTTTCACATGGGTCAATCACTGCTATGATTATTAAGTATTGTCAAACCCGAAAAACATATTTCCTTCCTCAAAATGCAGGAATGGATGTTTGTTAACAAAAGTTTATTAAACAAAACACGAAATATTTTTGGTTCATACTGTATGAAATCAAATAAAAGTCATAGTAAATATAAGACTTACTGCATTTTCCATACTGTCTCAACTTTTTCTGATTTGGGGTTGTAATAGAGTGGTGCAGGGGACATTCTGTGTACGTTTAACACTGTCTCACAGTTTACTTTTAATACTGTGATATATATATATTTTAATACAGTAATATATTATTATCATTAACCACCGAATTTCACAAAATAACAGAAAACTATTTTTTTCTGTTATTTTCCCAATCTTATAGCAAGATATGGCAGGATTTAGAGCAGGGGATAACAGGAATTTAAACCTCAGAAATTGACAGCAAGTGGTTATCTCATACCATAAAGCATCTTCCTCTGGTTGACAACTGCCTGTATGAAGTGTTACCCCTTAGCCAAACAAATATGTAGCTAGAGAACATCAGGCATGAGACAGGCTTCCAAAAAGTATGTACAAAACTGCACACAAATGTCCAGGCTTGAGAAGTGTTGACCAGTGAGGACAGGAATTCAATTTGTCTATTTTTATTTTTATTTAGGGCAGCACGGTAGCTCGGTGAGTAGCACCACCGCTTCATTGCTTCACAGCTGCTTCCCAGGTTCAATCCCTTTCTGTGTGGAGTCTGACCCATCCTCCCCTTGTCTGTGTGAGTTTACTCCACGTACTCCGGTTTCCTCCTACAGTCCAAATGTTAGGTTAATTGGTATCTCTAAAAGTGGCCTTTAGTGTGTGACTGTGTGCGCGCCCTACGATGCATTGGCGCCCCTTGTAGGATTGTTCTTGCCCTTGCGCCCAAAGTTGCTGGGTGGGCACCGGCTGGCCCGCGATCGATGGATATTTTTATTTGAATAGACGTGGACAATTAGATGAGAGACCATGATTCATGGTATGAGATAAATATTTACACTCACATGTCCTGCACTACGATGTACTGGTGTGGCACCAATCCGTCAATTCCATTGTGTCTTCCCTCCCACCAGTCGTCAGAAGCACGCTGGTACAGCAGCAGCGATGCTCCCTTTTTAAAGGACAGCTCTCGTGATGAGCGGCCTATGTAGTCAAACTTGGCAATGGCTTCAATAGGCTCACCCTCTGCAAAGGAGATACAGAATAAGGAGAAAAGGTTTAGTAGATCAAACATAATGATGCATCATGTAGCTATCCAAATATTAAAGGTAATCCATTGATAATACACAGAATTTGATAGGATCATATCTCAGGTTTCAGGAAAGGAAGACACACTGGTCCAGCACTAGCCAGACTAATTGGGTGACAACCATTCTCAACACAAATAACACTAACACGGTAATGACAAGTAAGTCCATTATATGGGCAAGAAGAGAATCGGTGAAGAAGTGTTAAATACAGAAAAAAGCTATACCGCCAAGGTTATAATAGACCACTCAAGGTTTCCTGTAGTATAACAGGAGATCCTTTAAATCCTGTAAGTTGCAATGTGGGACCTTTATGGATTAGATTTGTATGAGTGTCACATTGCAGAGATGCCTGGTTGCAATGAGAGCTTGAGAGTTTAGAGTCAAGAGTTTGAATAATTTGTCATCAACCTCAACCATTTCTGAACTTTTTTTGCAATATGAAGGGACACATTATTCTGCTGAAAGAGATAACTGCTTTTAGGGAATTCCATTGCCATGGAGGAGTGTACTTGGTGCATATACAGTATATGAATGTATATACATATAGAGTGAAAGGCCAAATGTTGGAGACAACTATTGAAAATGCTTGTTTGGATCTTTGTGCAACAACTACCTGAAGACCAAAGAAGATCAAGGAGTGCTGTGTCATGGGCTTTACTTTACAGTCACCTGACCTAAAACTCATCAATATTTTTAAATACAGAGATATCCAAGTCTTCAGTACTTCACAATAAGCTCTTTAAAACATAATGAAATCATGTTATGGTATGTTATCGCATGTTGCACTTCTGAAGTCCATAAAATCAAGTTTGTTTTTTTTAACAATTCAACTTTAGCTTAAAGTGACTTGCTGATTATATGATTTGTAAAAAAAGAAAGAAAAAATACCAGGATTAAATTAAACACAAAATAAAAGCATTCTCATCAGGGGGTCTCAGACTTTTGGCATCAACTACATAAAGAATGTCACAGTTTATTTAATATGCTTCTAACAATATTAAAACATTAAAATGCTAAATCATACACATTAAGATGCCATGCGTTTGATATTACAGCATTAAATAAATCTCTGCAGTGTGACCTGTTTTGTAAGGATTCTTTCGAGTGACAGAGTGCTTTGATGCATGTAAATTAGTCGCAGTCCTGGCAGCACGACCTGTTCCCATCCTGAGCTGTTGCTTTAGCAACGTGTCCTGGCTGGGATCAGAGCCCATTTCAGCCCAAACTCAAGCCCACCTAAGTGAACAACCTAGCAAGGGAGTGGAATGTCAAACAAGAAATGTGACCTTAAAAAAGTAACAATAAAATATTTAAAATGTGTGTTTTTAACCACCCAGAAGCACAGCCAATGAGTGGATCGGAGAGCTAAAAATAGCTTCCACTCTTTTATCACTCAAACCCCATTAAGTCAGACAGAGGGTCCCAGGGCACCGGCTCCAGTGCTGCTACCTACTTATAGCACACCTCCACATTGAGAGCCACGTGCCATCTTTTTGTGCTCAGAAAGGAAGAGATGTAAACAGGTCAGAAAGAAAAGAACAAGGCTTCTTTTACAGCAAAGGCTCGTTCACTGTGGCCAGTGTGAAAAGTTTAAAGAGAAAAAAAAAATCAGTGGTTGTTATAGTAATGAATCTTTCTCTCTCATGTACTCTCAGGACACACTTAATTGGATATGATGAACAGCAATTTGTTCTGTCTAAATTAATAGGCCTTAGCTACAACTGATATTTAGCTAATACATGTGACAGCATGGAGATCAATATATTTCATTTGCATGCCCCAGGTCAGGGACCCAACTGGGCAGAGGTGGGATTTGACCTGAACAAACTGGTCCATAGTCCATTACCTTAACCACTAGGCCACCACAGTCCCAGGGTCACAGTGAGATGTTATAATAATGTCCGACTTGAATTGAGGTCAGAGCATATGAAAGCTGTCTAAATGCTTTTGCTTGTACTTGGTGATCATAAATACTTGGTTACACGTGATGATAATTCACTGTGTTCAAATGTGTTTCTTTACAACAGTTGTTCTACTTTTTCACCAACTATGTTGCAACTGGGTTGCACACGGGTCCTCACACACATGCATAGTAATTACAGGCCTGAGGTACAGTAGTGTGGGACACACCTATGTGTGTCCCAAACCACAACCCACATACCACAGATTGACCAAACTGTACACTACAAGCTTGTTATTACTCTACATTACTGCATTCATGTCCTCTGTGGAATGTGCTTGTGGCCCTTGCTAAAGCCAGGTTGAAAAGAAAAAAAATCAGTGGCTGGTCAGTGTTTATGGCAATGAACTACTACTCTGAAAACTGTAGGTACAAATCTCTAGTCCCACCAAGCTGCCACTTTCTGAGCTGTTTTTAAATTAAAAAAAACAAAAAACAAAAGCTTTGACTTTAAGTTGCTTTGTTTTATTTGTTTAGTTATTTCTAATATGACATTAGAATTAATCAATATTAACACACAATCAATATTATATTAATGCTAGTCTAGCACACGCACGGACACACACCAAAGTGACGCATGTCTTTGGAATTCAGTTGGAATCCAAATATAACTTCAAGCACAATTTGATAGGTTAAGGCATCCCAAGTAAATAGAAATTCACCCATCATCTTATGTGAAAGCACAGTCCACATTGGTATCAATGTGTTGTTTATTAATGCTTGATCTAGCAGTAAATTCAGTTCAGTGGTAAAGCCAATAGAAACATGGCCAGTTTTTAAACCTAAAAAGTCTACTGCTTTCCTGAATCAACAACGGTATTAGCACCAACACAGTCCCCTAGTTTCTGTCCCTCAGCTGGCCTTAAAAAAGATAAGTCTCTAAGAATAAGAAACTCTGACAACCATGTTGGGTTAACCCACATGTGCATACTGATATATTGTATACAAATGGTATACATGTGCTGAAAAATCAGATTACTCAGCTAAAATCTAGCTCTATATATCCGATTTTGTACTCGGATTTCTAGACCTTAATCTGATCTGGGAAATCAAAGTATGATGTTTATATGTTAACTTGAATACAGACAACTGCATACATTATGATCATAGTATTAAAACACACACACACACACACACACACAAACAAACACAAACACAAACACAAACACACAAACACAAACACTAACTGACTCTTAAGAAGGCAATCCTATTGACCAACCCAGATGAGGAAGGGTTCTTATTCAGCCTTGTTGCTCTTGAGGTTTGTTATACATGTCTCTACATTACTTTTCTTAATGTTATCGCTAGACTTGGTCCAGTCGAAACTTTTTGTAATGTGCCAGGAGATGAACAGCCATTACCCACCTCCCCTTCTTCAGACCGAGACAAGTGTTTCTGTATGTAATTGTTGACTCGGGAGGGGACAGACAGCAAGTTGGTTGATTGTTAATTTTGTTGCTACTTTTGAAACTGGACTCCACAGTTCCACAGGGTAATAATTGCACTTTATTAGAATTACAAATCTAGATTTTAAAATGTTGTGTACAGTGTAAATGTCTTAAAGTATTGTGTTACACTCTTGCTATATTTCTTACAATAATACAACATAATTCTAATCAGTGCTTAGAAACATGTTAACTTGATCTAGTCGCTCTACCGCACCCACCACAGCCTCTGGTTAACCGCACAAGACCAGATGGTCTTTCTAGTGACTAAGCATGGGCTAATGATCCATGATATAGTCCACATACAGTACAGCTCTATTACTTTATCAACATGCAAACAGCTCTCAACAAGACCTACATTGTGTGCATTTACTGTAAATCAACACCAGTGTCTATCAAACTCTGACCTTGAGGCACATCAGAAACAGAAAGAACACTGACACACTGGCAGTAAAAGGAATGTAAAGCAAGAGCTGTGTGAATATGACAGCTGTATTACATAGGACCTGAGAGCTACTAAATATAAAATGCAATCTAAGCCAGGAATGTAGTGGCTCTGGGCTACTAATTGAAAGTTCACTCTGATTGCCACTGTTGTGTATTGTGTACTTGGTTCTGAATGTCTGGGAAAAACATCTGTTCATTTCTGCTAATGTGGCTTTCCATCCAGATTCAAGTTTCTCATATAATTTGCTTTCTATACCAAAAACGAATTCACATGTCAGAGCAACAAGCACTGGTTAAATACATGGTCTTACTCTGGACACAACCAAATGGGGTCATTTCAGCAATCCAACCAATCAATTGGAAATCAGTAATCCAACCTAAGTACTTTGAATGAGAGACACTGTAGGTGGTTTGAGTGTTATTGGTGGTGATCCTAAGGGGTGTCCTGTCAGAGCAAAGCTCACACAGTGGGGGTCAACCTGCAATGACTACACCATTGATATGTGCTGGGAAGACCCCCTCCTTTCTCGATGAGCGTAAAAAATATTTGGAGCAAAACCATGGCAGCTGAGATTCCTGGCTTGGTAATGAACCAGAACCTGAATGTGAAAGCAGACATCTGTGGAGGCTGATGGAAGGCTTAGGCTTGTACAATCATATGTCTGTGTTAGTTCTGATAGCTAAAAGAATAAATACACATGATTCATGGGATGTGAATAGGCAGTAAAATGAGCACAGGCCAAGCTAATCTTCTAAATGTTGACGTGCAGTTCAGAAATGTGATGATGACTGATGTTTGTGAGTAAGCGGATTGTATGAATAGGGCAACAAAGGCTTTGGGTTCGGTTACAGTAGCCATGGAAATGGGATCCATCTTTCTGGCAGTGTTTGGAGAAGCCCTGATTGGATAGATGATAAACATGCGGCATTGGGAACGGACACTGGTGCCCGACATGGATTAAGTTTAACAGAACAAGCACAAACTTCCTGGAATCTCCTCATTAATGGGTTTACACACTTGATCTCTGGCATGAAATATGACTGCAGTGGAGTCCAGTTTCTTCCATTGTAATGCAAGTGAGTAGCAGATTGGTAATAAAGAAATAACTAGGATCAAATCAGCCAGGGACTTATTATAATACAGATTGGGAATTGTAAGCCAATGAGACTATGTATTAAATGTTTAAACAATCCTACCAATCCTCATTATCTGTTTAAAAGCTTATATATATGCAAAATATGTCTTTTTTGTTTCTCCAAATAATATGAGAGAGGAATATGAGCAGTTGTTTCTAACAAAAGTTCCTCTGTTAGAGAATATTTTAAAGGTTTCTGCTATAAAAGTCCTCTCACTTTCTTTTGCTACATAATGTGAAACATTAGACAGACTGAAACCCGCTCTTGTGTGCTCTATCTATTTTCCAGCCTGAACAATGTCATGAAAGGTTTTTGACATGCTGTTGAGAAACAATTGTTTTCACCGACTGACTGCCACTGCTCTCTCATTTCCAGCTTTTGGAATACCCATAACCAGATGGTCATATTTTGCAAACACCAATACTTAAACAATTGTTTTTCCTGCTCCAATCCGCCAGTAAGTGTCTCCATACAACTCGTAACCAATTTTTCCCCACCCTCTGGTTACAGTCTTCCACAGAAAGAATAATTCTGTATGGATTACAAAGTATGGTATATAAAAACAATCTTTGCTGGAGTCTTGAACTCCTGACATGAGCCACTCTTACAGAGGTATGCAGATGATCCTTTACCCAGCATTTCTCCCTCAGACAAGGCCAATTTGTGTCTCTGCATAGTCTGACTAGGCCTGAGGCACTCAAAGTGGTGATGGTACAGCATATAAGACCACTCAACCACCTGAACGGCATGAAAATTCTTATCAAAGTCTCTTTTGGGAACATTCTCAGCTTCTATGCAAAAGATTATATAGTTAAGAAACTTGACTGGAGCACCAGCAAACCATATTTTGTATGTGTGTATGAGTAAAAACAAGAATTAAATACTTCTGAAATTCAAAGTTTTACTATGGTTCCCATTAATAGCTTTTCTTGTCATATTCTAAACATTAGACGTTAAAGAATAAACGTTAAGCATTTTGGTTCAATTTCAAAGGTTCAAAGGCATAGGGTTAGAGCTGCATATGGAGGGAGGTAATATTAAAAAATGCTTTGATCATTCTCTCCTGTCACTATGGAAATACTAAGTGGCTTCCCATGGAAAAGAAAAAAAGTCTGGCACACCTCCAGCATTAGAAAGAATTGATCAAGACTCCCCTGTGTTTGTTTCCATGTTGCTCAGGATTAGAATATGAAAGGGGGCAGGTTTGGCTCAATTTCCAAGCAATTTTATTAAGATCAGTTGACAAGCGGGATTAGCTCTTAAACAACAGTAAGCCCTGTTTAAGCTTCACAAACTTAGAAAAATCTATTAAAGCTCAAAATAAACTTTTGTCTCTACACAAAATTCAGCTTGTCAGCTGAGGTATACCATTACAAAGTTAATGATCATTTTAAACCCAATGCAAGCTAGTTTGTGCATTTAGCAATTTATCTACAAAAATATCTGACTTTGGCAGAAGTAGGCTACATAATTATCGGTTAGCTAGCTGGGTAATGACTGCTATGTGCTATTCTTTTCAGATCCGGAGCAAAAGGGTCAATACGCATTCCCGACGCACACAGAGTGTATGAGAGTTTGGGTGAAATATTGTGAGATTGTCCAGGCCAGGGTCTGAACTAAGGACTGTACATTTGTGAGGTCCATGCTCTACAACTGTCCCACTGAGCGGAGTGAAAGTGTGAATTAGTGCTCCTAT
Source organism: Parotocinclus maculicauda (assembly GCA_034780255.1). NCBI lineage: Eukaryota > Metazoa > Chordata > Actinopteri > Siluriformes > Loricariidae > Parotocinclus > Parotocinclus maculicauda. Next base: position 3,843 of record JAUZSU010126306.1, on the reverse strand, counting down.
ATATAGAAGAGCAGAGGAAAACACAGGAAAATAGAACAAAGGACAGATAAAGATGCCTAAAATAGCACCTGCAAACTAAGGCCTAATTTCAAAATGAATACTCATCACTTCAAAACAGCAAAAGGAGATGGGAGCAAAAACCTTTAAATACACCATTTTTCCAACTTGTTTTAAATTTCTTTTAAACTTGATTATAACTCTATTTCTTTATGGATATAGCTTTACTGTCTATTCACAGATTCTCTCTTACAGTAACATACAGTAACCTTTGCCCATCTACAAAGGTGCAACAATGAGCCAATCATTTGTGTGTGGCCTCAAATATTATTTAGGGCAGGTATTAGTAATTCTAGGATGAATAGTTTAAAGCACTCAAAGAAATGCATTTTCCAACTCATGGCAAACCCGCTTGCAACTGCACCTCACTGTTGCTTTTATTGGTCAGGAGGATGTACCTAAGAAGGAATTGTGATCAATAGTCCAGTACCTCAACTGTTGCGTCCCTATGGTCCATAGTATATTTTTTTAGAGATGTACAAACAACATTCATTTTACTGGAAATAGTTTGCCAAATACCATATATTATCTTAATAAAGCTGTTAAATAGACAAACCAAGAAAGTAAATGTAAGCTACCAGTTTACTGGCTGGTCTAATAGTATTGGAAGGAAAGAGCACATAGAAATGTTTCCTATTTAGATATTCATACATCTAGGCATTTTTTATGATAGTAGCTTTACACAATGTGATAATATAGTCAAAACATCCACTTACCATCCTCACTAGTGTGTGTTTCTGCCCCTCCATCGTGGTCCACTTCTTCCAGGACTCCATGCTCACTGTAAGGACTCTCACTGTGGAGAAGAAAGCAATGAGGAGATTAAGCTAATGGTAATGAAAAAATCCCGCATCAAAAACAGATAAGAAAACCAGATGTAATCAGATCACTGATGCAGTGCAGGAAGTTTTCTATTGAGTTCATTAGAAATGCATGAAACTTGTTTAGGGAGGCACTCATTAGAGCTGTGGGCCATTATGTATGATCAATAAGACACCATTCACAACTTAACACTGCTACTTTACCTATGATGTGCTACACATGCAATAATGAGTGAGAGAGATTATTGTTTATTTGCACCATTTTATTTTATACATTGTTTATTAATGCTTTGGATAAAATTGTATTGGATACACGCTTTATATATGTTATATTGTGCTAATGCTTTACCCTCCCTGTGCACGTGTATGAGAAAGAGAACTAAAGAGGACAAAGGCACACAATAACAGATTCTTTTAGATGAAACTCTTTGGAAAACAAGGTTCGTGTTTTATTAAGATGACAGAAACAAACACACTGAGCATGTATTGCTTTTCAGTGTCTCCCCAAAAGTGTTTGGTAGTGTTTAGCAAATGCCGCATTTAATTCCATGGTTGCCAGATCCTGCAAAAGATGGAAATACCAGGTCTATAGAAACAACCCAAGACCTAAAAATGATTGATTCCGGTAGCTGTGTCTATGCTTCGTTTGTGTGCACGTGCAGGCTAAAAATTTATTGAAATCAGAGTAAATGTATACATGCACTGAGAAATCGGATTACTGAAATAAAATCCAGCACTCTTTATTGGATTTCATAATCTGGTATCGAGGTCTTAAACTCCCATTCTACAGCCACTGTTTGGCTATGGAGATACACTGCTTGTATACGTCACATTATTAAACTGTTAGCTTATATTATTAAACTGAAATAACAAAGATCAATAATTTGAAGGGGTGTCTGCATACATTTGATTATATATGTTGAGCATGATTAGCTTTTTTTTTTTAACAGCAGCAAAAGCTAATTTAGCATACAATTAGGTCCATAAACCACTTGGCACAAACAAATACCACAAATTTGCCAATTAGTCAAAGTGGCTTCTAATTGTTCTAAGTACAGAGCCTATTTTCAACCACACCTGCTAATATGCAATCTGGGGTGCTCTAATTTTCTCTCCTTCATCTGAAATATAGTGGGAAAAATAAGTATTCAATACACAGCCAGTTTCCCACCTACTACCACCTAATAGAGAGGTCTGTAATTTTTTTAGTACACTTCCAACGGTGAGAGACAGAATCTAAACAAAATCAAGAAATTTACATTGTGTGATTTTTAAATAATGAATAAGCATTTTATTGCATGAAATACGCATTTGATCACCTACCAGCCAGCAAAAATTCTGGTCCACAGGACAATAGACAAGCAGCTTGGTGAGATGGCAACACATGTTGGCCCAATTATTAGAAAATGGAAGAAACACACGAGGACCACCAATCTTCCTCGGTCTGGGGATTTATGCAAGATCTCACCTTGTGGGGCAAGTATGATTTTAAGAAAGGTTAGGAATCAGCCCAGAACTACACAGGAGAACCTGGTCAATGACCTGAAAAGAACACAGTCTCAAATATGACCATTAGTAATACACTATGCCGTCATTGATTAAAATCCTGCAGGGCACACAAGGTCCCCCCGTTTATGCCCCTGTTCAAGTTTGCCAATGAGGTCAGAGGCATGGGAGAAGGTCATGTTGTCAGATTAGACCAAAACAGAGCTTTTTTATGAACGCCACTCGCCGTGTTAGGAGGAAGAAGAAGAAGGATGAGTACAACCCCAAGAACACTATCTCAACTGTGAAGCAAGGGGGTGGAAACATCTCACTTTGGGAGTGCTTTTCTGCAAAAAAATGACTGCACCTTATCGAAGGGAGTATGGATGGGGTCATCTAGCATGACAATGATCAGAAACATACAGCCAGGGCATCTAAAGAGTGGTTCCATGAGAAGCATTTCAAGGTCCTGGAGTGGCCTTGCCAGTCTACGAACCTGAATCCAATAGAAAATCTTTGTAGGGAGCTGACACTCAATGTTGCCCACAAAACCTGAAAGGTCTGGAGAAGATCTGTGTTGAGGAGTGAGCCAAAAATCCCTGCTGACCTCTCCATTCTTTGTAGGTGGGAAAACTTGCAAAACTGACAGTGTATCAAATACTTATTTTCCTCACTGTAACTCTGATTTCCAGACCAGTGTGTCATACCAGTAATCTCCTCCAGCCATGCATTTCTCATAGACAGGTCCATCAAGCTCCTTGGCATCAGGGAAGATGGTCTCATGGTGGATGATGATTGTCTTAATGACCTCGTTGACATGAGCCTGACAGGAAACCTGGTCCTGGGTGTCTGGTGTAGGCATGAGCGTGGGGCCAAAACAGATGGCCAAGTTGTATGGGTCCATCATGTTCTCGTCACTATACTGGGAGAGACTGCAGATGCACAAGAAAAGCCTCATGAGTCATCATACTTAATGAGACCATTTAAAAAAAAAGAGCCAAAGAGTTCTGATATTAGTGGACAGAAATGCATTATTAGTGAAGAACATTTTACAAAAACATTATAGGATCTAAAACATACTTTAAATGGCACATAACAGTGAGTAAAACTCAGTTTGGATGCACATACATTTCGGTATCCTGAGTGCCCATCACAAATTATGATATCAGATAACTTCCATCATTTTATTGTGAGCTGTCTAGGGATTCAACAAGGCATTTTCTTTTTACGGTTTATAGAATCATCTCATCCTTCAAGTGAATAACTCCACTCATGGTTGGAGAACTACATTGGTACTAGATCTGCTAGTAATATGTTAAAGTTAGAGGCTTACAGTGGTGTGCAAAAGTCTTAGGCCCCCACTATATTTTTTATTTTTTATAATAAAAATTATATATATATCAGTAGCGATTGCTCTAAGACTGCAAGGGAAGCTCAGCTTCCCCTAAAATGTCAAAAAATAAGTGATGAAATATATACT
>JAUZSU010126295.1:0-16271 GCA_034780255.1 Parotocinclus maculicauda | reverse complement strand
CCTCATTATTGGTGAAATCATCGCGGTGATTGTATGTGTTGGCTCCTACTGTCAACAGGAGAAAAATAACACAGGGGAACAGATAAATAGGGAACAGACCTTTTAGAACAGCAGTTGTTTTTTATTTTAAAAAGGCCCAAAGTACATTTAAAACCGATGCAGCAATTTGGTTAAAAAAAACCCCAACAAAACCAACAAAAACCCTGTTATTACCTAGCAAAAAGGATTTGAGAGTACAATTTGCTTTCTTTTTTCAAACACTATGGGAATACCGTGGGATCTCTGAAGTTCTACGTGCCTGTACTCAGTACTCTTTAATGATAATACACTACATGGCTGAAAGGATGTAATAAAAAATGTAGTCACACTTACTGCTAAGAGATTCCTTATATGGATCACACAGGCATGGAATCTCAGACAAACAGTGACCATAGAACAGGATGTGCTGAACTTAAGTTTCCACCTCCAAATTAAGTAATATTATACATTTTCTCCCCTGCCCTCCTAAAACAAAGTCCTCCTAAAGAAAATTGTTTGCTAAGTTTAATGAAGTAACTGAATGAGAGCCTGACATTCTATGTAGTGTTGGAACAATCTTTCAAACCAGTTAACAAATCAGTTCTTTCTCTGCATGCCCAAATAAAATCTGCACTCAGTTTGACTCATATCCAATCGATAAACACGTTTTATTTTGAATTGAAGTGTACAGTGTAAATTTTCACCCAATCGCTTTACGTCTGCAAAATCTGGAATTATTATTGTTTTTACTTTAGGGCTGTATCGATCCGATATTCTGTATCGGTATGATATGTGGCAAAATCACTGGATCGAGGATCAGATGGAGAAAAAACTGTTTAATTCCATAGCTTTTCTATCACGTTTATGCTTTACTACAATTTGGACGACACGCCGTAAACAAAGATGTGTCACATGAGTAATACCTGGAACTAGTTAAAACTGTTAGCTAGCATCGTGGTCATTATGTCAGCTGTGTGGAGTTATTTTAAGCTCAGGGATGATAAAACTAAAACAGCCGAGTGCAGCGTATGCAACGCCAAGAGGTGGGAGCGGCGTATCGGTCTGATATCGTTATCGCCAGATATTCAAGTTTGCATTATCAATTTCAGTGTCAGGCATTAAAAAAATGGTATCGAGCCAGCCCTAGTTTACACATTTAATTATAAAAATGGACAGAAAGGATGTTGTTGGCGATATTCAATTAACTTAATGTGGTGATTCTGATTTTTAAGAGAAGACCGGGACCAAAAATCTTTATTTGCTTTCAAATGTTACCTTGCCTTCATTTGGCTAAGACTAAAATATAACAATAACAACAATAATAATAATAATAATTATTATTATTATTATTATTATTATTATTATTTTAGGCTCTATATAATGTAATGCTATATTTGACAGAATCTGTAATGAAATACAAAATTATTTATTCATGATCATTATATCATTTGAGATTCATTTGAATGTCAACACTGAGCCAGGGCTTTTTAGTCCAATATCAGAGCTCAACCTCAGAGTCATGGTGCAAAGACTGTTTTTGTGGAGAAAGAGGTAACACCCCATGTTTAAAATTTGTTTCATTTTTGCCATACTGTATTTTCTGGACGCTCTTAGTATAAACATGCTACAGATGGGGAGAAGAAGAATGAAATGGCATACTTATTTCTGGGACCATTTCAGTCAGTTTTGCATTGTTAGTGACTTAACAATCACTACCTGTTTATTGACTTTCCTTGCTAAATGTGCGATTTCATGTTTTTCTTTCAAACTCAACCCAACACAGTTGGTTCATTTATTTCTTGGCAGTACAACAGAAAGCAAGCTATTCTTTGAGAAGTGCTTGTATCGATCTCACATTGAGTCACACACTGTCCCGAATGCCTTAACAACTTTGTGTTTCAATGGCTTGTGCAACCTGGTGCACTTTATAGCAGAAGCCAGAAGTTTTCTTAGGCAAAGAATGTATTATTCAACAAACTGGTCTGCATGTCAACAATCTATCTAGCATTTTAATGTAGCATGCAGTATACAAGAAAAAGGTTTGCAGACAACCCTTTCAATTATTGTGCTCTACCATTTCAGCAAAACTTATTTTTAACATATTCATAATGTAAAGCATACATTCTGGATTTTGGCAGCACGTTGGTTTGGTGGGTAGCACCGCTGCCTCACAGCAAGATGGTCCAATGATGGTTCCATCCTGGGAAGGAGCAGCCTGGGTGCCTTCTGTGTGTAGTCTGCATGTCCTCACCGTGTCTGTATAGGTTTATTCTGGGTACTCCGGTTTCCTCCCACAGGCTAATGGCATGCGTGTTAATTGGTTTTTCTAAAGTGTGACTGTGTGTGTGCCCTATGATGAAATGGTGCCCCATCTAGGGTTATTCCTGCCCTTGCACCCAGAGTTCCCAGATGGGCACCCGCTGGCCCGTGACCCCGTGTGGATTAAGTGGAACTCTGTTACTGCATCTTTCCAGAATGGCTGATTTCAGTAAAGTTATTCTCACAGTAATGACAAAATGAGAGCTCGCTCTTAGTCCTGTGATGACTATACACCTATGAGGGTCAAGCGACAAAGCAAGTGAATAAACGAGAACGAGACAGGAAGCGAGCATGCGAATTATACAGCTCTGACAGTGCCTTTTTTCCACGCTGCCCTGCTGCAGTGGGGTTGTGCCATCTGAGTCACTTTTGGCCATGAGGAAAGTTTCACAGATGACTGCTCTTTCTCTCTTCTCTGAACTGCCAGGCCTCACGTCATGTTTCTCTGAGAGAGTTCGGCAAAAACACAGCTTGTGGAGAACCGTACCTTTGGGCTAATCCGTTTTCTGTGCTATAGACGTCTCTGTGACCAATTGCATTAGCCTACCATGCCAGCCTGTGCTGGGAGGACGTTATAACATCATCAGCCAGAGTTAGAGAGATGACTCAGAAAGCATGCTGGCACCGTTACTTATTAAATCAATTCGTGTTATAGAGGCACAGGTTGCTTCGTGGCATGCGTGTATTGATATGAAAGAAATCAGTGGCAGGTCACCATTTGTTTATGATAGTAATGAAAGCAAACTGCCATTGTACTATATAATTCAGTATTCATGAGCTTCAAACATTACCTTAGTACATCTAAAAACAAAAAACTAATAGAATGAAAGAATGTATATACAGTATAATACAACAGTTGCCAAAAAAGAGTCACACACAGGACAAATGACAAATATCTTGCTATCTTGTCTAATATCTTGTTACAACAGCACGTTACACTCTGGGACATGTTCCATGGTAAGTCAACATTCTGTTCTCATACTGATGTGTTGAATCTGGAAAAGATGCTGAGGAGTAAAGACTTTAACAAGGGACAAATCAGACGACTGGATCAAGAATCTCCTAAAACACAAGGCTTGTGGGTTGCTCCCAGTCAGCAGTTGTATATAGCAAAAGACAAACCACAAACTGGCAACAGGTTGTTGGTACCCTAAGCTAATAAATGTAAGAGCTACATACCCTGTCTCTTCTGGTCTGAAGGGACAGAAGAGCTACTGTGGTACAAGTTTAAGTTTGGGGCTGCCTGGTTGCAGACCATTCAGATGGTCCCTAGAAATCTACAATGGCCACACATGTTAGAACTGGACCTTGAAGCAATGGAAGCGGGTCATCATATTTGACTGGAGTAATTTTTTGTATGTGTATGTTTTTTTTTTTATGAGATTGTGAGAAGAAACATGTTCATGGATGGAGTATGCACTTCTATGTAATATTTTTTTTGGGAGTTCAACATGCAAGTGGATCTTAAATACCAAACTAATTTGCACAAAACCTAACTAAACATTATTATAGATCAGTGGGTTTTATTGTTCGGTTTGATTTGTGTATATTTTTGTAGCAACAGATGACTTACTGTCTCAAAAAGTGAGTAGTAAAGTAGATGTGTTTAATAGAGTGGACAATGTGTGGACTGAGTGTTAAGAACTTCAGCAGCACTGCTGTGCCTCCCACCCCATCATTCCTCCCACAGTCCAAAGACATGCGTGTTAGGTTTATTGGTGTCTCTAACGTGGCCCTTAGTGTGTGACTGTGTGTGTGTGTGCCCTATGATAGATTGGCACCCTGTCTAGGGTTGTTCCTGCCAGGTGGGCACTGACTAGCCCCCAACCACGTATGCTTTCAGAGGAAGATAATGGTTGGATGGATAGATGGATGATCTATTAGAACTATTTGCTAATCGTGAATGTGAGTGTGTGTAGGAGATAGTATGGGAGAGAGAGGGTGAGGGAGTGAGATAAATTAAGGGAGAAAGAGATTGTACACTTTTTATTTATGAGCAGTCTTCACATGGCCAACCTCCAGGTATACGGTTGCCCTCTTTTCTTGACCTGGCTCTCGGGCATTTTTTCAATGCAACGGCTCGCATAACACTAGCTGTCTGTCAGAGAGAAGATCCGGCCACCTCCATTTCCATCTAATCACTCCAACACAATCCACTGCTACTGGCCATGCGTTTTACGCTTTTAGTACAAGCGGTCACACTCAAAAGATACAGCACTGATGCAATTAGACCCTCAATAAGAACTGCATTTACTACAGGGAGTCTTAAAAATGCCCTATGACGCCGTGAACATAATTTGTTAGGCTAGAATCAGCTGACAAGGCTAAATGTTAGATTCTAAACATAAATTAGATCATTGATGAACATCAGTGGTGCTTTCTTCGCCCTTACTAATACAATTACAGTATAATACATTTTTTTTAGATATATATTTAATAATACCCTAACACTAATGGTGGCAATAAACCCTAAGTGTCACTACAGCCAGCTGACCTCTTGTCATCAGATGTCTGTTTATTTATGTTTATTTAGGGTTTATTGGTCATTGCACAATTAGAGTCTGTGATTATTTTTTTACATACTTTGTTTGTTTCCGTTTCTGTGTTGTCTAGTGGACAGGACCCCCTCAATCAGGTACTATTTGGGTTTAGGAACATTTCCTGTACTGCAGTGACACTTTTCACTTTATTAGAGACATTCATTATTATTGCTTATTGCTTTACTTTGTAGATGTAAAATCAGAGACAGTAGGTCCTTTGTTGCTGCACCATTTGTGCTTATCAACTTGTAACCTTTCATCACTGCTCACAGGATGCATTTGGCTGAACATTTTTGACTGGTGAACTATTACCAGTCCAGCAGTAACACTGAAGTGGTTTAATATTACAGCAGCACTGCAGTGTTTGATCACAACTATCACAACACACACTATAACCACCATACCAGTGTCACTGTGGTGCTGAGTATGACTCACCACCAACACTGGATCTTTGATGGTCCCTTGAGGGTCCCGACATTTTGAAGAACAAAGTAAAGTGGACTAACAAAGCAGGTAGTGAAACAGATGGATTAGTATCTATTAGGATATGTAATTATAGAATTACAAAGCACTGTGACTTCAAAAACGTAAATAAAGAATAAGCAGACTATGAACTGAAAAATATGCATGGTACTGTACATCTGTTGAGGAAGTTAAAAAAAAAAAAACAATCGCATACTTATAAGAACCAGTCTCAGTGGCACACTACTTGTATCTGATATTACTAATCAATGTTTCTGATCTTTTTACTGATCATTGTTTACTTGTTCAAGGTAAAGCTGATCTTATGTCAGCTACGAAACATGCTACTCGATGGTTTAGTGTAGCTTTCCTATCTCAGAGGCTGACAGCATTTCAGGATCAATGTTTGGTTAGAAGATTTACATGAATTTCAGGATTTCCCAGAATAAGTTAAATTTATAAATTTATGATTTACTACTAAAGGATCAAGGTTATCAACAAATGTCAAATCACAAAACTTCCTGTTTTTCAGACTTTTTCCCTGGTTTCACCCCAATTTGCTCTACCCAGTTGTGCCTGGCATGTGCCATCCCTTTTTCGACGACAGAAGGTCACAGGAAAGCGAGTGCTTTTTTAAGACTACTGGAACTTACTAACATTTTTAATTACTGTTGTCTTTACAAACCATGATTGGGCAACTTCTACATAATTTAATGCTTGGCATTTATAAGCAGTAAAAATTAAAACAGTTGCAAGTTCTTTAGTGTGTACTAAGTTCTATTACTAGCAATAACAGCATTTGGGAGGTTCATCAGGATGCTAAGCTGACTTGATCAGGAATAGCCTTTATGAAATGGTAGCATTCAAGGAACTACATTTTGGAGAGGAAGCATTGTGAGTCAATGAATGGGTATACAAATATAGCTACTCATCTGACAAATATAGCTACACACCAAACTCCTGTATCTACAGGTAGGGTTGCAACTATGACAAAATAGCCTGAGAAACTTGGATGAAAAAACAAGGTAATTTGGCTTTAACACACAGTAAGGAGGATGGTAAAAGAGGCAATAAATCCCCAATGATGACTGTGGGAGAGCTACAGAAAACAGTACCATCATGAGGTGACCGATATACAATATTTCCTTTTCCAACTGATTTGGACGTCTTGCCATGAAAAAGCTTTTCCTGTCATCTAATCATAAATGTAAGTGCCTTGGTTTGCTAACGCTACTGGGTCTTGAATTAATCTACATTCTACAGTCAGATATAATGTTTTTTGAGCAGTTTGGCAACAAAAACTTAATTTGGAAGTCAAAACGTGTCTATTTCTGCAAAGAAACTGAAAATGGGGCCATCACTGGATCTTCCATCAGGACAATGATCCAAAGCATGTCCAGATCAACACAAAAAGTATTTAGTGAACACAAGATCAAGCTGCCATGCCTGCAGAGCTAAAAAGGATCATGCAAGAGTGATGTTTAATTCAGAAAGGGAGGTCGTACAAAGTATTAAATGTAGGTATGATAGGAACTGAAGCAAATGGTATGATTATTAATGATTATTTTTTTATGAGTAGAGCTATAATGATACAGTTCACTCATGATTCGAATCATTGACGATACTAAGTTCTGGCTCGATTTTCTTTATATTCTGAGGTTTAAACAATGATAAACAAAGCACATTTAATTAAATGAGTCATCCTGCAATTAAACTAAAATGATTACAAATTGTTTTACAATTTCAAATGAATTGTTCTATTATATCTTAACGATATAATAAATAACCAAATGAAAACATTCCATTTTCATTTATAAAGAATACGTTGGGGATAAATATGGGAGCATGTCATATCGTTGTGCCCTCTGGTGTTCAAAAAATTATTTGTATTAGGGCACATTATCAATGTATACTGTTAAATTTTTGCATTATTACATAGCATTGTTGGCTCAGTGCAAGAAGGTAAAGGATGGATCTGTTCTCCCCATGTCTCCCCAATTTCCTGTGTTAGGCCAATTTGAGTTACTAAACTTCCCTTAGCATATGAGTGTGTTTGTCCTACGATGGATTGGTGCCCTGTCTAAGGTTGTTCCTGGCTTCTGCCCTGTGTCACCGGCTTGGCAATGGCTTTCCTGTGACCCTGACCAAGGATTAAGCAGATAAGAAAATGAATAAATAAATGCCTTAGTAAACCCCAACTGAAGAGACTATATTTACTTTATTTAAATATCAGAATTCTCTATTTTTTATCTCAGTGTTTTATCAAGCTAGTACACCAAATTTTGATTTCATAAACTCCTTGTCCTGTCTTTGCAGGAATGGCAATACAACGGGTGCTTTCACTAACCAAAAAAGTCAATGCATAATACACAGCTCCAGTACGTACACAATGAAAACATTATAAACTCTTATTATGAGAGGTATTCAACTTGAATTTCTGTCAAAACAACACATTCCTGATACATTCTGTAATCCATCAGCCTCACATCTTAAACCTTCAAAGCAAGCTGATCTTTAGTTTAAGCTCTTAGGCTTGTAAGGGGTTGTATTAATACATGCATATTATACAAGCCCATCCACATCTTTTCCATATGGGGGCCCATGCTGATCTCTGACATGTCACATTGTTTCATCACACAGAGTTCCTTCATAAAGCCTACATTTCACCATTTTCACAAAGAGCACATTATACCATCAGAAAGGGTCATGCGTCTGAGCCGGCTAGAGGTTACAAGCAATGATTTGTCAGGATTGCCCTATTTGGATTTCCCTCTCTGTCTCTGTGAATGGCTTGTTTTGAAAGGCTGCGGATGCGACGAATACATACAATTAAAGAGTAAAGAGAAGCCTGCAGGGCCATTGTCTCCTCATCCAGAATGCACCCCCACCCATCCGCACCACGGTAAGGCTTTCATACTGATTAATTCTCAACTACGCAGGACGTCCTTCTGACTCTGTGCATCAACCTGCTGTGTGAAAAGATAATGTCCAGCTATGCTGTCTGCTAACAAAACAACAACAACCTCTACTTTATCTCAACAAAGAAACATAAAAGCAAATGCGGGTTCAGCTCATGGTCTGCATTTAACCTGCTTTTTGGCCCCATAGCGTACCTGGAACATTTTAGATCTCTGTCAAAACAGTGGAAGCTCGTTTACCAGGTTTGCACTGAATTTTAATGGAGATGGTGCAATATAAAAGGGCATTTTAAATTCATCTCCCTACTTGAAGACTGAAAGAAGAAAGACTTAATTTGGTGTAGAAAAGGGCAGGGTGCTTCACCATTGCATAGGATTTGAAAAGGGCAGGTTTGAGACTTCAAACGATCATCGAGTTTGAGCATCGTTTGTGTCAAAGCATGCACAAAAATCTCCACATTATATTCTGAAAGAGAAACAGGGCTAGAACAAATCTGAAAAAAGTAAAAAAAATCAGACTAATGGACTGACATTCATATTCATATCACATCCAGCTAAAATGTACATACACAATAGCTATGGTTTAAAAAAATAATTCAGCATTAAGTTAACGTAGATTTAGTCTGAAAGAAAAGCATCCGTCATAAATGAAGTATATCGTGCCATAGTGATTCTTTTATGCCACCCTCGCCATTTACCCCTTTGTAAAACCAATACTTTGCTAATAATACAGCACTTAATTCTTATAAGGTTGGAGAAGATAACAGGGAATTTAAGACCATTCCTCTTTACAGAATGTATCCATATCCAGTGTACTCTTTAAATGTGCACTGTCATCTTTAAGCTCACCTGAGATGGCCATGGCACGAGATCGCTTTTGTGTTCAGTAAACCATTTTTGCGTTGATCTGGGCATATGTTTTGGGTCACTGTACTGCTGGAAAAATCCATTGACGGCCCATTTATAGTTTAGAGGCACTGTATTTTATGGAGTACACAACGCTATGTACCCTAACGTGGTTAACAGGGTCTTTAGGGGGTAGAACATCCTAAATCTTAAAATCCAGGCAAACATGGGTTAAATGCCTTGCTCAAGGACCCAACAGTGGCAGTTTGTCAACAGTGTGATTTAAACCATGGATGTTCTGGACCAGTCCAGTGCTGGATGAGTCCAGTACCTTAACCGCTAAGGAAACAGTCTCAAACACCTACGAAAGCCAATGCAATTGAGTCTTATTAGAATTGTCTTATTTCTTATCTTACCCCTATTGAAGAATGACTACGATCATTTCAGCTTTTACCTCATTTATATACCCCAGTGGAACGTGTGGATTACTGAAAGTTCTTGAAGAATTTGATCAACTTCAAAAGTAATGACTTAAACCACCATTAGATTTATTGTTTCTACAGAGGTAAAAGCACAATTTACAGCATATTGTCGACAACAGGACTCAAAAATGTAAAATTTCCACTTCCACTGTTCCTCATTATAGTCTTTGTAAGCTTTAGTATGCCTTACATTTTTTTACCCTATACCCCTTTCGAAAAAGTGGTTTCGTGGCTGCTACCCTTACAAAATGACCATTCTTGATCACTTTTTTTTCCTTCAGACTGAAAAAGGGTCATGGCATCCTGATGAAGCGTAAGGGGAGGTCAAAATAAATATTTGCCACTGTGATGTACAGAAGAATATTTTCCAGAGTTTTTTCAGTGTTTTAATACCGCATACACACTTGTATTTATTTATGTATTCTTATAAAGACACTGAGAAATAATTGGTATTTCTTTCCATATTCCACAGAAATCTGTTACGTCAATTGTACTCTCTAAAGTATCTAAATATTAGCGTGTATGTGTCTGTGCCCTGCAATGGACTTGTTTGGTTTTTAGTTGATACTTGCCTTGTGTTGTCAGACTCCTTTCAACCTTGAAATTGCTCAATTGGGTATGAAAGTGAATGAATGACTACTTGAATGTTAAACTGATAGGCAAAGGTCACATTACTCCAGTTCTGCACTTACTTTTAAAGCATTTAATAGACCTTTTTTCAGAGTGATCTACAAACTGACCTAAGCATCCATCACAACCACCATCTGATAAGTAAATCAAAGCCTTAACCACTAAGCATGTGAGCTCCAGCTTGGGTGATAAACAAGGCAGCTAGTGGTCACACCACAAAACTTTTAGAACTCAACATCAGATGCAACAAAAAAATGTGCCGTTTAGCATTTTAGGCCCATACAATAAATTACCGTTTGCTGTAACAACAGAGGTCATAAGAATTATAATAGGAAATAAAAAGCTGTCTGGACATTGCATCCATTAACAACAAATCAATGCGGTCACCTCAACAGCCAATCAGCACTGCAGATAAATGTGCAAAGGCGGGAATCCGTCCTGTGTGTATGTCGCTGTTGTCAGGTGCATCTATTCTAAATGACCTTGGTTCTTATTTTTTCATAAAGTTGCTCATGTTTTCTTATTATTATTTTGAATATATATTTGCATAGACATATTTGCTTGTTTCAGTAGTAGGACCTGGGAACCCTGGTTTGTGTATGTGTGTAAAATAACCTTAACCTTACCGGTCTTGGCCCTTCCAAGGTGTCTTCCCTACATATAGGGACTTTTTTTTATTTCCACTTTCAACCTAAGTTTGCTCAATTTGGGATTGGCCTTTTAAGATAATATAATGTTGTAAAGCTGCTTTGAGACAATGCTTCATCGTAAAAGTACTATATAAGTAAATCTGACAATTCATTGGCACAAGTATCTATTAGAGACTGTTCTTTAATGCTCTCTAACTTGTTTTATGTGTTTAGAGACATTTTTGTGCAAGTTACTTTTTACAAGTATGATTTTTTTTACACTACTTATTTGTAACATGCTGTACGTGGCGTCCTATTGTAAGTAGTGGCTATAGTAACATCTGACCAACGTCCTGTTTCACAAAACGTAATGAGATAATAAATGAATAAATAAATAAATGACGCGCACATGTATACAATATACCACCAGACTAAAACTATTACAAATATAATCCTTGAGATTGAAATTGCAACACCATTAAGGAAAATTGATTGTGATTATGCATGATGTGGATACACATTTTAATCATATGAAAATAATCAAATATCAATCATCCCACCCCCTTTTGATTTGATTTCATGTGGTTAAAAACATTTACTGTGACTTTTACACGCCCCTCACATGCAACAGGTTGGAACGATTTGCTTCAAAATTTGATCATATGCAAAAGTGAATAATTAATTAAGTACTGGCTAGGTACTAGGAAATAAAATATTGACTGTACTGTAATAATTCTGTGTCAATTTACCTATCAATTTTTAATTATAATTCAAAACGTATCTGCTTATATAATAAACAGTGCAGTGTGAATAGCAGATTGTATGCAATTGTATAACACTTGTGAAGGCTGCACTCAGGTTGTTGTACCTGTACATCATTGTATTATATGAATGATGATAATAATAATAAAGAAACAAAAACACTGATACAGTGAAAAACCTTGGGCATAAATGCACCAGAAGTAGAGACAATTACATGCAAAAATTACTACTCTCTGTGATAGCAGTGATTTTAATTCCCCCAGCCTATTGGCATGTGGTGCAAATTGTTTCCCTACTTGTGACCGAAGCAGCAGTCCAAGCAGTTGCTAGTCAGCAGCCCCAAATACAAAGATATACGCACCCCATTAGTTAGTCAGCACCAGACTGCTAGCAGCAAGAAATGCAGAGATTATCTCATGCCTGCTGATTCACACCAGCTCTCCACGTGGTTGGATAACAGAGTCCCTGACACAACATGCCTTGTCAAAAGAGTCCCACATAGAGAAAGCAGTGATGATAATAAGACAGCAGCCAGGTGGATAAGACTGCTTTCTCAAATAATTAACCAGAAACTGTCAGATTCAGAGCCACACAGTCCCTTTTCTGTCGTCTTTCATTTTTCTATTAGGCAGTTAAATTTAGCACAGACACATACACATGTACTTGACTGCTATTATCTAATAGCTCCAACCTCAACGACCACAGGTTACCAACATCAAGGATGAAAGGCACGATAGTTCAATGTCAATTTACCTCCTTACTTAATAAAAGCAAATCAGACTTTACAACTGCAAATGATGCAAGAAAGGCAATAATGGCATAAAGGCATAATGTTGTTTTTAAAAATTTAAAGATGAAACATTCATCTGATCTACACAACATCTGTCTAGCAAGAATATAGCATCTTTTGTAGCTAGTTATCTCTTTGTTTTTAAAGATATTTATTCATTGACTAGGTTATAAGTAAAATATTGTGACTGACAATTTTTTGTACATTTGCGATACATATTAGTCAGAAATGCTTAGAGTTCACTAGAATCAATCTTTCTTATAACAGGAGTGTCCCAGTAGTGCAGGATTTTTACTTAGCCTCAGTTATGCTTTATCAGTTACACAAATCTACACTGTGGCCTAAACCACATCCAGAAATTTGACAAAAGAAGTATCCGGCACTGACTGTATGGTTTATGATATTTAGTTTTTATGGGATCTTACCCTGACTGAGCTTCTTGACTGAAGAAAATCAATACTGGTAAAATATTTTGTAAGCCTCAGCAGTCTGCACAGCTTAAATCCCTTGCCAGTAAAACCAAATTCTATGTGGGAGTTTTGCTTGCCTTTTGTCTGTTATTTTGTATTCTCTGATTAGTAAGAACCTTCTGAGGACTTCTGCTGGTTGCCACTATTGAAGTGGCTTTGCAAAAATACAAGTTTAGACAAATGAAGCTAAGAAGCATAAAACTTCAAGACAACAAGAAGATTTAGACATTAATGATTTTAAAAACAAACCACCCTCACAAAAAAGGTAAAAGTAAAAGTGTGGGACATACCATCCTCAGTGGGAACGTAGATGTTTAGGTATAGACAGTCTTCACTTTGGTCCTGCACGTAGGTTACCACTGTATCCAAGTTGGCAGTGAACCATACAGGTAACATATCATTAAGTAAAAAGCGGTCTTCCAGAAACTGTGGGCACACTGGAGCGAACTGTGTGGCGTTTCGGATGCCCGGCCAAGACATGGGTGGCTCAGGAGGCTGAAACCTCCTCTCACCCGTAGGTGGAAGAGCATAGGGAATCCCCAAGTACTGTTCTACTGGTCCCAGAATCTCATTGGGCAGTGATGTTTTTAAGCCCCTCAGCTTCCCATAGTTGGTGGTGACTATGGGGTAGTGTTGTGCCTGAGCCATGACTACCCAAGCAGCTAAGCCTATGATATAAAAAATTTGGTGCAAAGTGGAAAATGATTGGACCATGGTCATAGGTATCCATGTAATTCCTCCTTGGCACGGTGTCATGTTCCAGTTGAGGTTGTTGAGAAGAGGGTATCACTGGTCCTATAATCCCACCTGTACGGATGACATGAAACCAAATTCTCAGGCTATGAAGAACAGGTCATGGGCAACAAACCCTCCAGTCAGACCACTGATACTGGAGCCCCCCATTCCAGAAAGAAGGGTCTGAATCAGAGTGGAAAATTTTGATCTGCCAAATAGCAATCCTGTGGCTGAACGCTTAGCTGTCTTCCAGTGTAGCTACGCTTCTGTCTTCACTCCATCTTCAGTGGTTTGCCTACAGGACAAACAGCACAATCAGTTACAGTTATATACGCTTACTTATCCTGACAGACAGAGTGTAGCTAAAATCCACAATGTGTTATACAAGTAAGCTTTCCATGAACATGCATGCTCAGCACATCCGTTACAAGGCTGCTTTCATAAGCCAAACTAAAAGTGAGAACAGTTTTGCTAGCCTTTTTGCAGATCCAAACAGTTTGTAAACAGTGTAGAAGACTGGAAGGATTGAATATCACCTTTACTTTTAGAGTAAGTATAACAGAATACATAAAACAATCTGACCATTCCACCATTTGCTTAATACTTCCACATGACCCAAAATTGTCACATAGGCCTTTGATATGGTTATCATTGTTTGTTAAGTATGGATAATTTAAATAAATTATTTAATTTAAAGGCCTCAAGCGTTTATGTCAGTTATGGAGTAATTTCAGTGATATCCCATTAATATTCATTAGGCACCTTGTCATAAGGTATTTGTGACTGGTGATCCTTTAAGCAGAGGTTGACACAGCAGGTATGAGCAAAGGACGTGTATTTTATTGCTTTCCAGCCAATGCACACCCAAGTGTAATATTTACATTTACATCATTTAGCAGACGCCCTTAACCAGAGCGACTTACAACTGATACAGTCTTACAATCCAAGCAATTGTGTGTTAAGGGCCTTGCTCAAGGACCCAACTGTGGCAGCTTGGCAGACGTGGGATTTGAACCCTGGACCTTCTGGTACCTCCAGTACCTTAACCACTAGGCTACCACAGTCCCACAGTATTGCATTTACAATGCAATATAACAAAATAAACTGACAAGAGGGTCAAAGAAAAATAAAATACTTCAAAAAGAATTAAAAGACCACACACTTAACCAATGCAAAATAACTAAACAATAACAGCCATAAGCGCTGCATTTCGCACCATACAACAGGTTTGCTCAATGAACTGGTCTCCCTAGAAATGGCAAAAACACCCCTTTTATAGCTTAAACGTCCCGCCCCCAGTGGACCATACCACTTAAATAGGTCAAACAGAATATAGACAAACACTGATCATCCTACATCATAACACTGCACCGCGATATTGAACTTTTTTTTTTTTTTTCAAATGATCCCTCCTGACTCAGGAATGAAATGCACAATATTATGCCAAAACAGAATATACTTCGCTACTTCGCTACAATGCACAAACTCACTTTAATTGGGTTCTACCATTATGCAAACTGCGCGCCACCAGAGGCTAGTGAACGCCCCCAAACCGGGGAGTTCGGTTTAATAGTCCCGCAGTAGCGGTGCGCGCTCCCTAAACACCCCTGAAACTACCACGCCGCAACGTAAGTTTTTTCTTTTGTACACATACAATATAATAATATATACTATAATAATAATAATAATAATACTCGCTTAATAAAACCTACACATTTAAAAGGGATTTGCGTCTTTGGTTTCATTCAGGTAGTCTTTACAACCGGCATAAAGACAGTGTAAACACCGTTTCAACTCTGGTGCGTGCACTCACCAGGTTACAACAAATGTCTTTACAAGCCTCAACGAAAAATAAAATAGCGTACACAAAGTTAACAAATGCTTTTACGTTGGTATATGGCGTGAATGTACGTTTAGGTGGGAATACATTACTATCATGAACATAAATGAAGTCCGGTATATTCAAACAAGGCTCCCAAAACCACCATGTAAATCACGTGATGTCGTGACGCTGACACCTATTTAATGAAAAGTTTACTTTTAATGTTCACATTAATGCCTACCTGTTGTTCGAAATGTGGCTGCTGTGGAAGCACAAACATTATTCCTGGTCAAAAACAATAAAGTTCAGTTCTGGTGTTTATCAAATGGATTTATAATATTTTATAGATTAATATGAAATAGATCCTGTCTAGCATTTGTCAGAAGCGTCATGCATAAAGGTACAGCAGTTCGTTCTTGTCAAGTCTGTGTTCTGTCTGCTAGCATTTAAATAATAATTGAATACTATGAATAATCATGACTGTTTGCATGCTCAGTTAATTGAATTTTAACTAAATTAATAGCAGTACAGTGTTCCCTTGCCACTCGTTCACCTTTCGCGGACTCGGTGCATCGCGGGTTTTTAAAAAATATTAATGGAAAAAATATATTGCATATTTTCGCTGTTTCGTGGGTTTTTGCGGAACTTTTACATTTAAAAAATAACAAAATTTATATAAAATATATTTAAAAATATTAAATTCTAACAGTAAGGGAATGTTATAAATCATAAAATATTAGGATTTACAGTAAATAGCTGTTGTATCTACTCAATGTGTAGGATATGACTTGCTGTAAGCTCGGTACGGACGGAGCATGTGTGATACGAGAGTGATGTATGGTGTGTTA
>JAUZSU010126284.1:0-17413 GCA_034780255.1 Parotocinclus maculicauda | reverse complement strand
GATCATATATATAGGATCAATAAATAAAATATATAGATCCTATTTATGTTAAGATCAAGAAACTTGTAAAGGCTTCATACATTTTAAAGCAGGTCTTCCAGTGGCTAGATGATCAGTAAGCAGTTCTTAGCTTTTCGTTAGTGGCTGCACTCTCAGGTTCACAGTAGCAAACATTACAAATGCACAGTACTCACAAATTACCGATATTAGACATTTACACACTACAAATACATCAGTTTAAAAACACAAAGACCATTCCAGATAAAACATTTTGTTAATTTGTACAGTAATTGTTTGTTTGCTGGTGTAAAATCTTGTCAAATCGGCTGCCGTAATTGCTATTTAAATATAAATATGAAATAATTTGAATGTCCTTAACACATAGAATCAACAAGGTGCAGGAAACATTCCTCTGAGATTTTTTTCCAAATGGACACACATTTCCTGCAGATTTTTCAGCTGCATGTCCATGATAAGAATCTCCCGTTCCATCCCATCCCAAAGGTGTCCTAGCTGACTGACATCTGAGGACTGTGGAGGCCATACAGGCTTAGACAAAGTGACCAGTTAATGTGTGTATATACAGTGTTCAGCGGAAATGAATACACCTCCTTTGAAAAGTAACATTTTAAATATTAAGAGCTCAATGTCCAAAATGTTGACATGACAAAGTTTTAACATTTGTTTAACTTTTAATGGAAAAGTAAGGATAATATAACTTAGATAACACATTTCTCAGTTTAACTCTTATGTTAATGGGGTGATGCAAAAGTGAGTACACCCCACCAAAATTACTACATCTGTACATCACAGCACCAATTCTTCTAGACATTTAACAAAAGTTGGCGACATTTTGCATGATCAATATTTTTTACATTCTTCAACGCTTCTTTTAGCGACTGGATGTTTAGTGGAGAGCGATGCTCAACTCTTCTCTTCAGAATTCCCCATGGGTGTTCAACTGGGTTAAGATCAGGAGACATATCCTGCTCACAAATATTAGGGGATATTTTAAAATGAACCTGGCCCTGAACCTTGTAGTTCTACATATTCCATCTGTTTTTCTACATATTTGTAAGTTACCTTTACTCTGTTCTCTAATGGTCAAAATGCTCCAAGATCAGGTACTGTATGGGTGGCGGATCATTCTCAGCACTGCAGTTTACACCGACATGATGGTGGTGGTATTAAGTGTGTGTTTTGCTAGTACAATTAAATCAGACACGGCAGTGCTGTTGGAATTTTTAAACACTGTGTTCACTCGCTCTGCACTCCATTACACACATCTACCATATTGCTCCATCTTGTAGATGTAACGTCAAAGACAGTAGCTCATTTGTTCTTGCAGTTTGTGTTAGTCATCCTCTAATCCTTCATCAGAGCTGCTTAGAGGATGCTGGTGGCTAGACATCTTTGGTTTGAAGAATATTTTCAGTCAAATAGTGACAGTTAGGTGTGTAAAAACTTTTGCTTGACCTATAGAGTGCAAAAAACCATACAGTGCTTTTAAGTACATATCATGCTGACCACCTTGAGACATTAACCAGAAAACTCTTCAAGGGGACTAAAAATGATGTATGATAAGCTTTACTGATGAGGGAATATCACACATCGAAAATTAAAATAAAGGCTGTACACAACAAATAAAAGAAATAAGTCACTATAGAACTATAACAACCAATAAGAGCTTAATTCTCAGTTCGGCTTGAGGCGCCATACAACATAAAAACTGAGCAAACAAAGTGTAATAATAATTTTATCACTTCTTTTCTCTCTGAAGAACAAACAGGAACTACGCAGATTCAACTCCACCCAACGAAAGCAACCTCTGGTATGGAGCCCTGAGCCTATTTGACAATAAAGACAGTTGAAAGAAAGAAACCGAATAAGAATAGAATTATTCACACACATCATGCATAACACACAACTGCATAAACTCTATCCTGTTACGCTGTTATGTTGTTTTGGATTTCCTTTAGCTATACCTTAAGTTCTGTAAAGACCTGTACAGCTCGGTTGAAGTCCCATTCACAGTGCTGTAGACATCTGATGCACAGAACACAGAAGAAATGCAGAAAAGTTACATATGAACATATAATATTATTATTCCAATAACAGCTTCCATGTGGTGCAGTTGGAGCAGGGGGGTAAGAGAAAATTCTCTCTGCCAATCAGTCTCATACAATCTGCTGACGTGTTGCGGCTGAAAAAGAAGGCTTTTACACTGGTTGGTGCAATAGACTGATTTTTGCTGCCATTATTAATGTCAGAATTTGACCCTTGCCTGGTACCTCTTTTTCCAGGGTTTATTTGCTAATATGATGATTAATCTCACCTGTCATACATTTCCTGCATCAGATTCTCTGTTATTTAAACCTCTTGTATGAAGAGGCCACATCACATTCTTTCTGATTGTGTGTGTGGTATTAAAACATTTTTGCCTTAACTACCTCTGCTTACTCTATGAAAAAACCCTTTTTATTCAGTCAAGAATTTAGTCTTTTATCTCTGTTGGTGGCTGAAATTTCAGTGCATTTAACATCATTCTGATAGATCATAGCTCAAATTATTTTCGATTAAAAAAACTTTTCAAATGTAGATAACACCTAGCCAGCAAATTATAATGTAATTGCTATTATGGTGTTCTACCACCCTTTTAAAAAACTACTGAATTAAACTTTGTTGGCAAACGACTAATGTGTGACTGATATCGGCCATATGTACGTAGGTAGTTATTGAATGTTTAACACCGCAAATGCTCTTGGACCATCTTCGAGGCAAGAATAGTAATAGAAAGTGAGTTGTTAGCAGTGTATTAGGCAGGCAGATTCCAGCTGTTGAGCGTGAAGTTTGTTTAGGTTTAATGTCTGCTGATGGGATATGGTAAATGCAAGTACTTTACACGTAGGTTCTCCAACTCAGCTTCAGCCATGCATACTGAACAGTGCTTTGGGAGAACCACACTGTTTGAGACTTGGTTATCACATTTGGATCCAGCCTTAAAAATTTTACCTGTGAAGGGGAAACCTCCCTCTACTATTTAGTAAGCATTAGTAAGTAGTACCATTTGGTACAATAAAAGCACTAATCTAAGCTAGATATGGTCGTTCTGGTTTATTTCAAATACTATTATAGGCCAAGTCTAAACCAGGGATGAGCAATTAATTTACCCAAGGTGCCACATGAGAAACTGGGACTGTTGTTTAATATGCTAAAATATGCCAAACTTAATTCTGCTCAATATGAATTTTATCGCTGTATAAAGAGCAGTCATATGAGTATGGTAAAAAAAATACCATGCTAATGGTAAAAGTACGATAAGTCTATTAAAATGTAAAAATAGTTGTTATAGTAAAAATTAAAAATTTATATTAAGCAATTATATTACGTAAGTCGAATCAGAGTTGATGCTGATTGAATAAGCGGTAGTGGAGGTGGCAACAGCGACAGCTCAGGCCCCCCTCTGCTTGAATCGTGCCTTGTGAACAACCAATCAAAGCTGATCAGCAGATCAGACAAGTCATTGCTGTCTTGGTCACAGATGCGCTAGCAAGACATGCACCAACAACTTGTCCTCTTTTGAACTCTGGTATGTCACCCATGCATTGCAAAATTTTAAGCAAAACTGTGCTCTTACCCTGCTAATTAAACTCTGCTCTTACTGGATGCAATGTGCAACTAATGAAGATTGGCCACCAGGCTGGTCCAATTTAGCCATGAAACCTCCCCCACTATAATGACAGGTGTTTCAGTTTCATTGTCCAACCCCTATATCTAGGAGTTAGCCCATTGAGATTTATACAATAAAAGTAAAAATTTTAAACAGATCCTAAAAACCAAAGAGGACCAATGAAGAGAGGCCAATACTGGAGTAATGTGTTCTTTCCTGCACGTCCGAGTTAATACACTGTCTGCAGCATTTTGTACCAGCAGCAACCTACCAAGTTTCGTGCTTGGATCTGAAATAAAGTGCACGGCAATAATAGAGTTGTGAAAAAATTAACGCAAAAATCACTTTCTTAAAGTCAGTAAAAGATAAAAACAGCTTTAGCTAATAGCCGTAGCTGAAAGAAACTATAATGCTCACAAAAATGTATGAAAATGTTCCCTGATTTTTGTGAGCAGTACAGTTTTTACTACAGCATTTATTTGCTATTCGAATATGAATAATCAGAATATGTACAAACATATTCACTTACTTTTGAGCCCATTCCAGGTTGACCTGAGATTTCTGGGAGAATGTAGAGAGCATCTCCTGCTGGGACAAAGACAGCATGGACACAGGGCTGCTGGAGGGGGTTTGGGCTGGTGTGGCAAATGCACGTCGAAGCTCTTCAGCATTGGCATTTCTTACAAAGAGCTCATCGTTGACCAAACTCAACCTACAAAAATTAAAAAATGCAAGCACACACAATCCTTACAAAAATGTTGCTTTTATATTTTGTTTCCATACTGCTCACAAAAAAAAACAGGGTACTTTAAAATGAACTATTCCATTAATTTTTGTGAGTAATGTATATACTAGGGGTGTGCGATACTTATCACCTGCGATTAGAAGCTCCCTGAACAAAAATGAGTCACTTGTGACTGAAATATTCCTAATAAAGTCCAACACTTTCACGAGCATGAATAACAGCTGCGATTCGATCTGAACAAGTTTATGGATATAGGCAACATCAGTGTTTAACCACACTTGCAAACAAGAACTGCGAAGTTCTTCCAAATTTAGTGGATGCCTTTCAGGTGTCTTACTTGTTGTTCTAGGCAGTCCCATTGATTTTCAAGAGGAATCACATCTGGTGATTTTGAGGGCCAATCCAGACAAGGAACAGCTTCTGAATGTTCATTATGCAAATAATTTACATTAGCAGCCCAGTAAATGTGAGAAGTGCCATCTTGGAATACGGGGATAGGAATGTTATGTTCCTCTGTAAGATAATGAGCAAAAAGCAAAACCTGGTTGTCCAGCAGCCTATTGTAGGCATTGTAGCTCAGATTTTCCATCATCTTAAACAAAATAACTTTTATCATACAATTTCCTTCAGTTTGCACACAGTCCTTATTAAATGTGTCCTGAGATCTTTAGTGATCACAACGCCAAGCATCATTCACATACAGGTAGAAATGAGATTCATCTAACAACACATTTCCTGTCATGAACAGTTAAAATTGTAGTTTTTTTGCCCCCTGTAACTGGGCAACTTTGTGAGCAAGTAAGAAAAGGACTCTTGCATGTCACTCTGCTTCATATGGTCATTGGATGCGATTCCCTGCGGAGTGAATAACTTCTAGAAGCAATTCTTGCCATGAGTGTCAATCCATTTGGCCAATCATTATCTACTTTGTGTCCCATTTTCCACACATAGAACAAGACATTTACCACCACTTCTCAATCTATAAATCTCGCTACACACCCACAGATATTTACTGTTGTTTTAATAACATCTAGTATGTCACTCACTCACAAAAAAAGTCATAAACGTTCCTTAAGCATTCACATATTCACCACCTCGCATAGCTAGGTAGGATAGATTACTGTACATGTGCACCGAGTGCACACAGCGCAAGTGTCACAAATCTAGCAAGAATAACAAACAAATTATGGCTAAAGTTAAAAATGAGTGACCCTACTAAACAATTAGACAAAATACAGACACCACCAGTCTCGTAGTCTACATCATCAGATTTCATTGAGATATGTGGTTAAGCTTTAAAAAGTGGATGTTGCTCAAAAGACAAACTATACGGCAAAAAAGTGCCTTATGACAAGAAAAGCAAAAGATGGCATAAATGTCACGAGTTGCATCACAAAAGATTAGGTGCCAACTCAGGCAAATTGTAGAGATAGGTTTAAACATCATTCAGATATGGTATACCCAAGATGTACACTGCCAAATTATCAACAAATTATATATATATATATATATATATGGCAATAATAGCACACCCTTACTATATACTTTAACCAATGTGCATGGAAAAAGAATTAAGAACAAAATGCAAAAGCGAAAAGAATTTTAAATACTAAACAACGTAATAACAGATGTAAACAATTTCATTAAGAAACAAAGTAAAAAAAATTCTCTCTTATACCCAGAATTTACAGCTGGAACAGCAACGAAGACTCGAGAGAAGGCACGAATAGCGCCTCTGGACTTATCAACTAAGAACAGAACAAGAATAGGTTAGTAATAATATAATGCTTACAAAAATTATAAGACACTTTAAAATGAAATATCCCATATCCCCATCCCACTGTTTATACCCTCATTTTTGCGAGCTGTGTATTAAGCATACAAATGATAATCACAAATAACAACACCAAAAGCAGTATGGCTCATCAATTGGGACACCTTGGTAGATAGATACAATACTTACCTTCCTTGAAAACCCCACTGACTGTAAATGCCAGTAATGTTTGCTGTATGGGTGTAAACAGAAACAACAGTCATAAGAATTGAGCTAGTGAAAGAAACTTCACAAATACAGGTATACTGCATTAAACGTCTGCATTATGTATCTAAACCAGCTCCTGGACTGAAATGGACATCGACCAGACAGTACAAGAGTAATCCCACAGAAATACTGTAAACATCCCTAATGCCAACAAGCGAAGGAAAGCTGTTGCACTCGAGAGTGAAAGTGAACCAGTTTATGTCTTTGGTTAGTGAGAACATGCAGGTTCTTACTACTGACTGGCTGTTAACTATAATTACTACATCCTCAGCCGTTAAAATGAATGGATGTTGTTCGGATGCATGTTAAAAATGAATCGACTTACCGACTTATTCAACTCACCGTGTAAATGTTTACATCAATAACAAGAGAGGCCATGTCATGCTGAGTTTTTGGCAGTTCATTCAGGATGGCCACTACATTCAGTCGAGTGAGCTTCAACAAGCGGAACCGTGTAGCTGTGAGGAAGATGAAAACTCTGCTTTAGCAATTAAAAACTTGATCAGTTTTGGTACAGTGCTTAACCAGATCACAATATGGACCATGTATGTGGCCATCTAAACATCTACAGTGAACTTCACAAGTATAGACACTCCTCCAGTAATACTGCAAAACAAACATATAAAATAGAGAACGCATATAATGACTCATATGTTCATTAAACAGCTGGAGAAACTGTTTACCAATTATCCTTTCTATATCTAAAATCACTCTAGAAGATTGTTTTAATTATTTTTAAGTGCATTATCTAAGCAATCTTGTAAAGGTTCTCTTAGTCTGCTGTTTTTAATCCAATATAAACTACATTTCACAATATCTCAGAAGAAGGGTCCTGGAGCCAATGAGACCAGGAAAAGTGAAGTTATAATGTGAAAAAGACACTTGCACTGTGTGCAGTTAGTCAGTTTTACTAAGACAATCATCTACAGTGATTCACGTAACACAACTATCCCAGAAAAGTTAAGTGAAGATAAATGTTAAGTTGCTAAAAGTCACAAAAGGCACATTTTTCTATTCTTGCATCAACTGATCACATTATCAACAAGGCATGGTCCTCTAGAATCCTGCAAACGGTTGGTTTGCCAGTTTTGATGCGCAACGTGTCTGGCCTTGGGAGACCTGACCTCTATTAGTCACCGAGACTCACAACAGAAATGCAAACTGTGAGCCATGGCTTATTGTTCATCAGAAATGTCTTCTCAGAATTATGAAGGCTGTTGTAGAATAACACACAGGTCAACTAAATGCACATGTTTTTGTATGCAATTGTGGCTATATATTTTATATGATTAATTCACCCTTTATTTCAATTGAATATTACTTTTATTACTTAAATTAAATATGTGAAAACCTACCAGAGTCTTTGACCTTGTTAAAATTGCGACTGTGATTGTTGTAGTCTCGCAAAGAAGACCTGTAACATTAAAACACCAGGCCGTTAGTGAGATGCAACCTTTTATTATGATTCTAAGTACTGTGTAATTTGTAGACTAATTACATGAACAATATACCTATAGGGGATATGCATGGGGAAGGGAAGGCTAAGGGAGAAGCAAGCGCCATCATGATAGGCTTCCAGCAGAGCCTGTCTGTCTCCTGAGTCATACACACTGAAGTATCTGCAATTAAA
Organism: Parotocinclus maculicauda; assembly: GCA_034780255.1. Classification (NCBI taxonomy): domain Eukaryota; kingdom Metazoa; phylum Chordata; class Actinopteri; order Siluriformes; family Loricariidae; genus Parotocinclus; species Parotocinclus maculicauda. The sequence goes on along the minus strand of JAUZSU010126284.1, from coordinate 9,327 downwards.
CAGGGACAAGGAAGTACATTATATTGCAGTCTTCGTGTGGAGAGAAGCATACTGACAAAAATTATGAAAAGTATTCGAAATTTCCAAGTGGCCACACTTACTGTTGCAGAAAACGCATAATGAATTCCTTGATTTCATTTGAACCAAAGTAGCTCCCCTGATTTTGAAAAATATAATCACATTAATATATCTAGTAAGTTGTTCAAAAGATCCTAAACTTTTCTAGGAATTAATGAGACACCTTGCATGGAGGAACTGCAGTGTGAGTTTCAACATCAAAACCTATTGATGCTGGAAGACCGTGGCCATCCTGCACATCAGAAATAAACAGAAGGGGGAAAAAGACCAAATTAATAGCGTTCTAAAATTATATTACTGTGAAACTACAGAACCTTATACACTCACGTGTTCAAATGTGCTAATGCATAATGACTGCAAAATATCTAAATTAGTCAATCATGCATAACCTCATACTATGCTGGCTATTGGTACAGGCAACAGTAACTTACAGTAACCCTCTGAAAGTCTGAGTACAAAACAGGTCAAAAAATGATTGGCTACTACAACATAAGATTACTCCAATCATGCAAACTAGTTGACACTCCTGTCAGCTAACAGCAGGCAGCTGAGACTACAATTTGCACAAGCTCATCAAAACTAGAGAACAGAAATAGGAAAACATTGCCTGGTCTCGATTTCAATAAAACACCTCAAACCAAAAGAGCACTTTTGGGATGTGGTAGCTGACAAATATGCAGTAATTGCATTATGCTATCATATCAAACTGGACCAAAGTATCTGAACGTTTACCAGCACATTGCTGAATCTATGCCATTAAGGCAGTTCTGAAGGCAAGAGGGGGTCCAACTTGGTACTAGCAAGGTTTTGTAATAAACGCCTGGTGACTATAGTTGAGACAGACCAGAAATTCTATATTTACCACGTTTTGATCAAATTCATTTACATATGCCTGCCCACACTAATCAAGATATCCAAGAATTGGCATGTAACCAACAGCTCTATTGTTTTGAACTGAGAGTTAAGAACTATTTTAGTATACTTAAGGGAAACGTGCTTATTAAATACGTGTTAAAAAAAGAAAGTGTAAGTGAAATGTCAATGATGTCCCGCAATTAGAAACTTGGTACACGTGTCTATCTTGTTGAAGCCCTTTTTAATAAGACCACCTCTTTGTGGCCTGGGGATCACTTGTGTGTTAGCACCTTGAAAAATGTATGATCAACAAGGAACACACCCACCTTCATGCATACTTTGGTTTTCTGGTGCTCCCCATTCCCTTGTTTAGTGTTTTGTAAATAAAATACAATTTAATTTTTTATTCACAAACAAAATCACTATTTCAGATGATACACAAGCTCACAGTAAACATTTTCAGGACAAAACAGAGGCAATGTGTAAATGAGTGAATAAACAGAAGGCTGAATAGTGGGCTAGGTTTAGAACACTGGTATGATAGATGGTTAAAGTGTATTTGCAGGGCAGGTCATCTGTGTACATTTAATCTCTCCAATTACTATTGCTTTCACTTTTTAATCCTGCTCATTCCTGGCAGGGACATTGAGACAATCCTTGAGCACTGCAAAAGACAGCATGTACCTCTACAGGGCACCAGTCCAGCAGAGGACTAGGTAGGGGTCGCTGTTGCAGTGACTCCTGATCAGCCTACAAGACACTGTGGGACTCAAAACCGTGCCAGCATGGCAACTTAAAAATGGAAGAGTAATTCTTTCATTTTAAACAATAATGAGTTACATGACATTACTGGTGGTCTTTATTCATCTCCATTACAGCATCCATTGTAATGGGATTATGGCTTGTGTTGAAAGAGATGTACTAATGCTGGCTGAGTATATAATACAACACTGCCTATAGGAAAGAAAAAGGAAGAGAAAAAAAAAAGGTTAGAGAGGTTGATCTTACCAGTTTGAGTAGCCTTGGGAATCGTTCCAGAACAGCACTGTCAACATGAAGAGCGAACCGGTTATAAGTGGTAGAAATACAAAGAGTAAGGGTAGATTTAGTGGCGCAACCACAGTTCTTTATCAGCTAACATTTTAAAATGTCAAGAGGTCAGTAACAACTCAGTACCAGTCAAGTCAAATTTATTTATATAGCGCTTTTTTACAATGGTGCAAGCCCAGGGCAACAGTGGAAAGGAAAAATCTCCCTGAATAAAGAAGGAAGAAACCTTGGGAGGGCCAAGACTCAAAAAAGGACCCATACTCCTTGGGTGGCCTATATGGTAATTGAAATAATTAATTGTAGTAATAATACAATTAATAATAACATTGTCTCCTAATAACTAAATGATGGAGGGATTACTGCACTCCGGTGTGGCCCGGGCATGGTGGGACTGGGTTCCGTTGATGAACAGTAAGATCAGCAACATGTAGCCACTGTTACTTGCAAATACAGTTTTTCCTCATTTTCTTGTGAGATAAGGCAAGACTGTATATTTTTTTAAGTTTGAACTTCAGTTGTTTCTGGATTTCAAAATGGTGATAAATGTTTAGTTATAAAAGTATCTTTATTTTGTATATTTCAACTGTGTGATTAATGTATTTTAAGATTTCCATTGTTAACGAGAAAGGTGTATCACAGGTTGGCTGTATTGGATATGCTAGCAGGGTGCTAGAGCTGTCTGAGGAGCTGGCTAATGCGGGAGAGTCTAAAACACTTAACGTGAACAAAGCTTAACGTGGTTTAATGTGCTAAATACAATGACAGAGGAAAGCCAAACTTCTCTCGACTACTACTGGCCATCAGTACTCTGTACTGTTGAAGTTACGCACTTGTGGTCCAAAGGGAAGATTATTATTTTTAAGGAAAAAATGGGAAGAAAAAAAGTGCAAAATTATTACTTTCCTTTTGACCCACAGGTTTTGTCATTTCAGCAGTAGAGATTACTTATCACCAGTAGTAACTGAGAGACGTTTGATGTTCCAAGGCTTTTGTTTTAGTACATTAAGCCATGCTAAGCTTTGTTCATATTAGGTGTTTTAGACTCTCTCGGCTTATGCAGCATTCGGGATAGGAGACTGAAGTAGCAGTCTGTCAAACACGGTACTATGCTGAAGTTCAAGATCATGGTGGTGCCTTAGATGTTTTGAATAAATAAATAATGTAATACATAGTTTTAAATTGTCATTGTCAGACCAACAAAGTCAAATACATTTTTTTTCTAGACAAAGTGGTTTATTTTGGAGGTAAAAGACTGGAGTAAATATAAACATGGCAGGTGAGTGACATGCTCGGTAATGTCAATGCTTGCATTACAAAATACTTTAGTCACAAGATTAGAGATGCACCGACTGCAATTTGAATCTGCCAGGCTGCAGATTCAAATTTCCAATTTTCTAAGAAATGACTGGCTGATTTTATTTCTGTCTAAGAATCATACATGACAGCATACAGAAACAACTGATACTAAAAAAGTAGGTGTTGGCTTGTACCTGGCTCTCCCTCACTAGCTTTTACGTTGTGGCACTGGCCACAAAACATCAATCACGCAAACTGGACTGTTTATCACCTTAATAACAGTCCTTAACCAGTTTTATACATCAATAGTGTAAGCCACAAAGCACAATAACACTCTTACAGCAAATCCTGGGCATAGAGTTCAACACAATTACAAACACGCACTATGAGATTTTATTATATAATAAAAAAGACATACAAATATACAAAAAACAGAACACGTACACAAGAACCCAAAAATATACTGCTCACAAAAATAAGCGGATACTACAAACTGAAATACCCTACATTGAAATCTCACCTAATTTTTAGCGAGCGGTTGAGCACTGTTTAATTAATTAACAGCTTAATGTAAACATGAACTAAACTCAGAATTAAATGTTAGTCAAAGCACTGTGCTGTTCATGTGTGTGGCTGTGTTTGTATTATGCTGAAAACTGTTCGGTAAATCTCTAGTTAAGGTATTTTCATACATACTTTATTAACCACAGTCTGGACAACACAGGTGGGCCCCACAATTTCCCTTCTTTCTTTATGGATTTAGGCAGATTGCACAGGATTCATTTCAGTAGGTATTTGAAAATGACCTGAATTGTTTTAAGTATACATTTTAACCACCTGTATCCTAATAGCCCTCAGCATATCATCTTGCCAATTCTAGGTATATCTGCATTAGAACTTAGATTTTCAACGGTCAAGGATGCCTATAGTACATAAAAACTGCCATGCAAGTGCCTTAATAATAACGCCCCTCTCATTGGTGTTATTTAAAAAAATAATTAGCCTTGGTGATTGAGGTTATACCACGCTCAGGAACTGACCTGATGTATGTATCCTGGTCTTTGAAGTGATCACACAGTGGGTTATGATCCAGCCACAGCTCAGTCAGCTTAAAGCACTTTACCTTGTCCAGTTGTTGCTCAGACTTCATCTATGGTGAAAGCACAGACAGAGAAACCACTAGTTCAGAAGAAGCCATGCTAATCCTTGCCCCAAATGCAATTTATATGAGAGAATACATTTGAATAAAGTGATCTGTACAGAGGTTTGAGGCTAGGGTACAGTAATACATCACCTCATTATGGGACAGGTTTAGTGTCTTCAGGTTGGGTGCTACATTCACAAGCTCTGCAAGGTCGCCTAACTTGTACAGCCGGTTATTGCTCACATTCAGAGATTTAAGCTAAAGACAGTATAAAAGCGAGACAGAAAACAATCAGTCAGTGATTTTACTGTAACATATACTGTACACCACATAAAGCATTTTTAAATCTAGAGCTTCCCCAGTTTTTATTTGGGTAGTGCTCTAGCTTCTGAGCTGAAACATCTTTTCATACAGCCTGCTTGCTTTTGGCATATGTAGGGCATACAGATTAGCTTGGGTCGATAACTCATATGATCAAATATGACAATAATGAACCCAGCCGCGCCCCACCCTCCCTTCCTCTTCATTTGATTATTGCTTTTTGATATATCATTCTAATCTTACTATAGTAATCCTTTTTTTTCTTCAATATAAATAATTTTGCCCCAATTACACACTGCACAGAGACACCATCAACTAATGACCACTACACATATGCAAACTTTAAACACTTATAATGGAATATATGCAAATACAAGAAACTGGTGCATGAGATCCACTTTACAGTGGAGAGTACAATGGACAAGCCTGTCAAGTCTGCCAACGTTCCAATATTAAAAATGTTTCATGGCATTTGGGCTGAGTTTGCATCATCTTCCCCTCGTGTACGAGTGTGTGTTCTCTGTTTACGGACGTTCCTGTCTTGTGCCCTGTGTGGCCAACTACGCACCAGCTCTCCTGTAACCTTGACTAGGATAAGCGGTTAAGACAATGAATTAATGAGTTTGTTTACAGTAACTGTCGCTTTCAAACTAGCATCAGCTTGTTAGCTCAAAGTCTATAGTTTAAAAGGAAATAAGCACACGTGCCATATTAAATGTATCAAATATATTGTAGTCTGACATCTTCATTACACTGCTCACAAAAAATTAGGGGATATTTCATTTTCAAAATATCTCCCATTTTTTGTGAGCAGTATATTATGATATAATTTATCAATTCCTAAAACAGTGGTGATATTTTCCCTCTAAAGCTATTTCTACTGTATTTTGATTTGGGTTCTTTGTTTCTTTAAAAATGGCTACAAGCCTAGTACTCTTATTTTTATTCTATAACAGAAATATGTATGCATTAGTAGATAAATTAGTCCGTTCAATTTAACACAAAATGATGTGCACATCAGTCTAAAAAACATCAAGAAAATGTGATATCCTAGACAGTGATCCAGCAAAAAAATTTAACAAATAAAAATAATCACACCTAGTTATGAGTTAGGTATACTTAGCCAAAGGCCTTGGTAAACTTAATAAGACTAAGAGTTCCATGAAGTAGCCAGAGACTCCATACATAAAGGACACAGGTTGCTCCACCATGGGACTTAACACAGGACCTTTTGCTGTGAGGTAGCGGTGCTACCCATCAAGCCACTGTACTGTTCAAAGGTCTAGTGTCATATTAAGGGTCACTGAGGTCTACAGTACAACCCATTCTAGTCCCCATTTGTCTATGGGGATTCCAAGCCTTTGCTTTAGAACAACTTATTAGCAGCAAGTGTGGCTAAAATAACAGATCACATTGTTTCCAAAGATAAATGAATTGCCTGTACTGTTCATCACACAATATATGAATCATCTTATTAAAGCCAAAATGTGTTAATATTGAGAAATGTGTCCAGTGGCAATTGGAGAATACGTTCCAGATTAAACAAAACAACTATAAATAACCAGTAGAACTCCACAGTAGAAAGCCTGCCTCTTGCACAACTATCAGTTAGCATCTGACACCAGTTTAACAGAGTGAGATCTGAATCAGGATTCACAGGCAGTAAGCAAAAATACTGTAGAAAAACTGTTTTGCTATGTTCTACACTTTAGAAAGTAAAAACATAATGCAACCTTACATCAGGTACATTTTCCTTAATAATCCTTATCACAGCCCGCATGCAGCTTTTCCTGCTCAAATCCACCTTGATATTCTGAGACACCAGATCTGAAAAAGACATCACTTCAAAATATTACAAGTTTTAGTCCTTATTATACTAGGTTAGGTGTATCAGTAAAAATCATGTGGACGAATACAGGATGACAGTGAAGGACGCATGATGTGAGCAGAACCATCTGCAGCTCAATGTTACAAAGATAAAGGAAATGGTCCCATCCCCATGTCCATCAGTGTGTTCAATGTGGACGCTGCAGAGGACTACAAATATCTGGGAGTACATATTGATAATAAATTAGACTGGGCTAAATACACTGACAGCAAGGGCCAAAATCATCTCTATTTTCAGAGGTGTTTGAGGTTCTTCTATATCTGCCAGGTTATGCTCAGGATCTTTTAAGAGTCTAAGTGCTAACCTCTATGCTGTTGCATGCTGGGGTAGCAGGCTGAGGGTAGAGGATGTCAAAAGACTCAACAAATTGATCCACGAGGCCACTGATGTTGTCGGTGTGAAACTGGACTTGCTGATGCCAGTGTTTGAGAGACATATGCTGTCTGAGCTGCCCACTCAATTTACACTACAGGAGCACATGCAAGACTCGTTCCACCGAAATGGAGTGCCACAGAAGATCATTCTTACCTGTGGCCATCAAACTGTAACTCCTACCTCAATGTGTGACACTTGTGCAATATTATCTGTACAGTACTCTCATTATATTAGTCACATGTGCAATAGTAACAGTTAAAAATCCAATTTAATGTGTGCAATAATGTGAACTGCCTTATACTGAATGTTCCATATTTATTATCACTTTTACTAACAATTTTGCCACTTATTATATGCATATAATTTAAGTACATGTATATATTTAACATTTTTCTCTTTTTGTCTTCAATTTTATAGAGCAATTGCTCACACGAATGATGACAACTGTAATTTTCCTTCTGGGATCAATAAAGTATTCCTGATTCTGAAAATTAAATATCCTAATTTTTGTAAGCAGTGTATTACACATCACAGCTACTGCCTGGTTTGCATAGAGACCGGCTCTACTACCATTTTCAACACTGACAAACCTTAACTTGTACCAACATAGAACCAGAAAGACCTACCTGGATCACTGTGAATGCTGTTCAGGTCAAGAAGCTGCTCACTGCAATCAAAGCGCTTGGACATGCATAGCTAACAGAAATACAGGATCTACTTTAATACAGTGAACACAGATTTACAACCTCGTTTACAAGATTCCTCTATAACATCATGCAACTTCTGACCTTTAAGCATTCTAGATCTTGTTCTTTCAAGTCATTTTGGATGAAGAATGGTGGAGAACAGGGGTTCATGATCACTACCACCTGTCCAGATGATCAAACATAAATCAAGTATTAAACACTTATCAAACACTGACTTCAGATGTTGATATTAACATTCCATGCCTTATATCCTTCATTATCCGTGATCCTGTGAGTGATTTTGCACAAAGCATTGGCAGCTGTGGCATCTTTTAGGTAGAACTTCACTTTCCGTCCCTCTGTGGTATACTGCCCACATACAGGAGATGATAAAACAAATGTAATAACTCAGTGTTCATTTATATATTACAAATTATCGTTCAACAGTAACCAACAGTAAATATCAAGAATTTTTTTATTTTAAACTGTATCTTGAAAACCATCTAATGTTTACTCACATGTACTGCAGTAAAAGGTATGGGGCACAGATTCTGGAGGGAAGTCAAGAGCCACCTCTTATTATATTTCCTGCCATAGGGTATCTGTTAAAGAGCGATTTCCTGACTTACTGATGTTGTGTACAGGTGATAAAGAAGTAAATGGCAGTTTTTAGCCATTTCAAGCACAGTTTCTACTTTTCCCTCATACCGTTATTTTGTACCAAGAGTTGGATGTTCCTGAGCTTGGTCCTTCTCTGAGATTTGCTGAATTCCCTGCTGCATCATTTCCCACCAATGTTCTGTAAACCCTTAAACCTACTCCTCTTTTTCTTTCTCGATGTACACTTCCACCTCCTCTTCTGTTGGGTCGATCATACGGAGCGCTGAAAGACAAAAGTAAATCAGCTGCAGTCCTTCACATTAAGATCCTGTTAAGTGGGGGTGCAACCCTCCTAATCGTTTCATTTTCTAAATAACAACAGTCTTCAACATCTATAGACTGGTTTGAGATATAAAAAGAGTTGGAAAGAGTTTGATGATTAAGCCTGTTCAAAATATGATTTATAACAAAGGACATTAATTTTGTATATTTGTAAGAACATTATAAATGTTTTATGCACACATTTCATTACACTTACAAGGTTAGCAAGAGCTAGAACCCCTGGTATGTTTTTCAGCCCTGTCTCAATACACATTTTGTATGCTTGTCCTAGTATAGCTCAAAAACAATGTTTGTGGTGGCCTAGTGGTTAAAGTAATGTACTATGGACCAGAAGGTCCAGGGTTCAAATCCCACCTCTGCCACAGGTTGGGTCCCTGAGCAAGGGTTTTAAGCCACAATTGTTTGGATTGTAATACTGTATTAATTGTATGTCGCTCTGGATAAGGGCATCTACTAAATAATATAAAATGTAAATGTTTGTTTTGGTGTGTTTATTCAAAATCAAATTTAGTTATATAGTGTTTTTTTACAATGCATTGTCTCAGAGTAGCTTTACAATATTATACACTGCTCAAAAAAATAAAGGGAACACCAAAATAACACATCCTAGATTTTAAAGATTCCAAAAAAGTTGGGACACTAAACAAATTGTGAATAAAAACTGAATGCAATGATGTGGAGATGGCAAATGT
>JAUZSU010126274.1:0-17413 GCA_034780255.1 Parotocinclus maculicauda | reverse complement strand
CACGCAGTGTACTGCAACCAGACCTCATGAGCCTGCAGTAATTGGCTGGGCGGGGGCATTCAGTCTGACCATATATTCAACCTGCTGAAAGGGAGTGGGCAGGGGGTCTATTGACTGGTGACAGGTGCAGTGGTGGAAGGCGTGAGGCAAACGAAACCAGAGCTGCAGTGCAGTGCAGTGCTGCTGTGTCCAGTCTCTTGGGTCACCACAGGGGCCCCAACTGGGGGGTTAAAATGGAAGGCAAGTTCAAGATCCACTTCCTGTCCAATTTTGCTCATTGATTGCACAGGTTAATAGGAAGCGACTGTGAATGATTCTATTACTGATGTTTTATACAGACATAACTTCTTGTAAAGTCTCAATCCTACCAGAATTGTGCATACCCATAGAGCTAGTTCGTGTACTTAGTTTATTCATAAAATGCATATTGAAAAGCTAACATTATTATGAAAGCTTTTTTTTTGCTAGGGCAGCTTTGCTGGCTCTAGCTAATCCAGGTTATAGCCGTTACAAATCCTGCTGTCTTGGTGAGTAATAACTTTTAGCTTTTTATTTAGCATTCCTACAAGGTTTATGGCCAGGTGTTTAAAATTAGTCAGGATATTTACTGGAAACATTTAAGGGGAAAAAAAACTTCTCAATTATATACACAAAGTCTTAACACACTTACAATAGAGAAGTGCACACACATACACACTGTAACAGCAAATGTATACACCTACGCACTACAAGCACATAAAATGTGCAGTCTGCTTGAGTGCTCCCCCACATTGGCTTAGGTCAGTGCATGCAGTCAGTGAAGGGCAGGAGAGAATTACTAGTCTGTAATTACCAAGACTTAGCTGGAAGAAGTAAAGGTACAGTACTGTGACTCTGGAGCCCTGCTCCAGGTTCTGATAGCCATCTGTTTGGGTCAGAGATGTCAAGTGAGAGGATATAGACTGTAAAATCCATAAAAGGGCTAATAGTCAATAGGTTCTGTAATGACCAAAGGGAGGGAGAGGATGGCAAACAAAAATTGCATGTATATATATGTATGTGTGTGCGTGTGTGAGTGAGAGAGAGTGAGAGAGAGTGAGAGAGAGAGAGAGAGAGAGTGAGAAAGTGAGTGAGAGAGAGAGAGAGAGAGAGAGAGAGAGAGAGAGATATTGAGTGAGAATGAGAAAGTAGGTATAGGCATAATTAAGAAATCTTTCCTTTGAATGTAGTTTTCACCTTATCCCAGATTTTGGGATGCAGAAAGGTTTTCAAAACCAAACAAGGTAAAATCAGTAGTCAGGTTAAGCGCATGAACAGAAACAGGAAATGGCAATAGCCCACAAGCCACAGGGCGGCTTACAAAACGGTTCCATGTAAAGGCAAAAATAATTCTTATAACATGGTGTGTAGATCCACTAATGATCACAGTTTAAAGACCTAATAAGTCAGCAATTCATCTCCCGTGGAAAAGCATTTCGGGCTTGTGGAGGCCATTATTTCTACTTCTTAATCACCACCTCAGCGTTTATAACTCTTAAAGCCTCAGTGTGTGGCTTGCGGAAACCACATGTTGGCATAGTCCGGGATGTTCCATTAAAAGTAATGGCCTTTACCAAACATTTAAGGAAGTTTGCTGTTACCCAGACAGTGTTGTGCCTTTACAGTAGCTATAAATTGTTATATCACATTAGAAATGATGCAGCTGTAATAGAACTTGTTTTTAGATGTGCATGGTCTTTGTTTGGAGAATAAAATGGATTCATATGAATTCATAAAAATTCATAGTTTCCATTTTAGAGTACAACATTTTCATGCTTGCGAGCTTCCTAAAGGAAGGCACAGCACAGCAGAGCACAGCAGAGCACACACACACTTTTTCTCTCTAAAGTTGTGCCAGATTCAAATTTGTGCTTTTAGAACAACTATCACACTAAAGAAATTGGGAGCAGAACAATACACCTTTAGCCATGAGTGGATGAATGAGAGAGATTTCATCCTTGGCATAGTTCATCAATCAGCCAGCACCAAGGATCTCTACATCAGGGACCACTGGGTGGGGGGTAGAGATGATGGAAGGGGATAATTAAGCTGTTGTGATGTTTTTGTCTTGTGATGGGCCTTGCTTGAAGTTTTCAATAAATCTTATTAGCATGGAGCATGTTCAGAGAAGTCTGGTTGGAGGTGTGAAGTGGTTGTGATGTTTACTTTGGGCCTAACAGCTGCACACTTGAGAGAGCTTAAAAAAAAAAATTACCGCCTATGTGTTGGTTTGACTAGTGAAACACAGTCAGTTGACGCCATAACTCATTTGTGTCATCCATGCACTGTGTGTGTGAATGTCACTCGATGTGTAGAGTGGGGGTTAGTCTTTTTTCCTCCTGTTTACCCACTGCCTGATGGCCCCCTGTAGAGAGCAACAGCAATTATCACCTTGGTGGAATGTAGGACCCTCGTGTTAAATTCCCTTTGACCCCCATGGAGGAGGAGGTCAGGAGGTGCTGCTCCTCCACGGGGTGGTGGTGGAGGGGGTGCCATGGATGCATGCAATTCCTATGTTTATAGGAACCATGATTCTGCTTCAGGTTTTGAGAGACAGTCCAGCCAAACTGAACTTCTCATTTTGGGAATACAGGCAGTAGGTTATCAAGTTTATACACAGGGATATTCACAAATGTGTAGGCATCAGCACTTAATTTAATTTAATACACATAATTTCTGTGAGTAAAACGATGTACTTAAGATATCATTTACAGGAATTGATATCCTGTTGACCTGACTGTCAAGTTAATATAAAATTACTAGTACATGGAAAGTGTTTTATGTGATACAGTGTAACATTTCTATTTGAGCTGACTTCTGTATTGTTTACTATGTAGCTCTAAAATTAGTATCAGTTACACATGATCAAAACCAATGGATAGTATCCATATTGTGCAAGAACCTGCTTGTGGACTACATCTAGTATATAATACAATTAAGGAAAGGATGTTTTAAGTTTCTATTGCTTCCCTTGACAAATAGTAGTGGCATGAATTTTGTCTTTTATAGATTTTACACTTTCAGCCACTCATGAATAATGGTCAAACAGGGAGTAGCTATTTCATAAGGCTATTGAGGCTGAGCATATGTTATTGTCAGATGCTGAAATCTGTTTTTATTTCTCTTGACAGTGCTTCACTGAAACTACCCACACACGGCACACATCAAGTCTGATGAATTTCCCAAAGAGGTAGGATGCCATATTGATCTACTTTATTGATGGAATGTGTTCATATTTTGATGGATGTGAGTCATAAGAGTGCTTTTCTCATGAATGAAATTCCTGAAACCTATTGTTCAGGTCTTTTTTTTTAAAACCGTACTTCTATTCTTCATATTCATTCTTCAGGTTAGACTGTAAGAGTCTGTTGCACTGTGTGACCCTATGGGCCATGTGCTGGGTTCTGTCCTCGGCATTTTGTCTTACTGTGCATTAATTATTGCTGTGGTAAGTTTACTCATGCCTAAAAATAAGGGCCTTACACATTGTGACAAAGAACAGTATTCCTGCAGTTTCATTAGATCACCTAACCACTTCCAATTAGTGACAGTTCAAGGCTACAATACCGTCTTTTGGACACGAGGGGGCCTCTGCTTCATGATTTATTTAATGACATCAGGCTTGCACCCTGCTCAGCACTTGTGCAAGCACACACACTCTCTAAACATTCCGTTGATCTAATGATTATTAATGCTACTTATATACCTAACCCTAAGCTTAACCCCAGTTTTCTTACAGAAACTTTTGGCTCTGTTTTTTTGTGGGGACATATATAAACTTGACAAAACATGCACATACACATGCACACCCACATACATTTGATGTCCTCTCAATGCTAGGACTTTCAATTAAATAAAAAAGCCCAAAATATTCCCTTGTAGGGATCAACAAAACTATCTCACATTGTCTCACGTATAACTGAGATCTTTTTATCCTTGTAAAAACGGTTGGTTAAATTATATATGAACTTCATACACACATGTCCAAAGATCAATTGTGACCCGCTCTCATCCTCTAAAGAATGTTTACACTAGATTTTGATACAGACTCCTCCACAGATATTGGCTCCCCAGGTAAAAACATAAGGAAAAGAGTTATAAGAAATTCTACTTTTGTTAAATTAGTCTTAACTGTTGTATGATTTGTTAAATTAGTCTTATTTTTTAAAAACCCAATCAAGAAATATATAGTTGGTAGTATTTTACAGGTATATATATATAGGTAATAACTGATCCTAAATCCTGAAACTGGAATTGTGTCAGTGTTGCCTGCATGAAGTCCCAAGTTTATTTTCCCCCACACACAGTGAAGAGGGTGGTAAATGATGCAAAAACTATCAAAGGATCAACTGTTGAAGAGTTACAGAAAAAAAGTAGCATCTTTTGGTCACCATGTCTCCAAAACTAATATCAGATGCTACCTTCATGCCAAGATAATATTTGGAGGGCTTGCCAGGAAAAAGCTTTTCATGGCAACTAACCACAAACATAAGTGCTTGGACTTCACTAAATGCTACTGTAACTTTGATTGGGTGTTCAATAAAAATGTAACGCACAAATGAAAATGAAGCTTTTGGCAAGAAACACGTTGGTTAGGTGTAAAAAAATTACTACACTGAAAAAAAACTCATGCCCACTGTTATGTATGGTGGAGGGTTTTGATGTTGTAGGCTGTTTTTCCACCAAATACCCTGGGAACAGGGTGTTATGGATTTTATACAATAACATTTGCATGTATAGCATTTTATACATTTTATACAGAGCATCTGACAAATGATACAGTCAAGAAAGGTACAATCCAAGCAGCTGAAGTTTAAGGTTCTGGCCAGTAGCCAACTTTAGAATGATCCGTGCAGCTGCTAACTCCAGATATATTCATTAGACTGCCAGATGGTCTAGTGCTGTTAGTTACATTCATATTTCTAGTATTTAGTAGACACTCAGATCCACAGCATCTTACAACCTGTACAGTATTACAGTGTAAAGTCTATGCTATAGAGGGTAACGGGCTTTGGGCAATGTCCAACAGTGGCAGCTTGCAGTGCTGGGACTTGTGCCCTGGACCTTTGGCCAATATGCCAATTCCTAAAATGCTGCCATCACAGGTTGCACTTCAGAGAATGTGTTTCCACTGCTCAGTAGTCCAAGGACATTCATTACATAATTTAGGGCAATGCCTAGCAATTAAACAGTACTAGACTAGCGTGTAGCTACATGGCCAAATCAAGGTAACTCCCAGTATTTTCTGTGCTGAATCGCTGTATTATGAAGAGTGCCTCAGTATGATTTACCATTTAGTGTATTTGCTGTTTTGGTTGTTTGCATGCTGAATGCTACAAATGTAAATTTAAGTTTATAAGAATTTCTGAGAACTAACAGCAGGTTAGAACGAGCACAATAAAGTTCTGAATGAACAATAAAAGTCTGCATCTTACTTTTACCCTAAAAACATGAACAGAGTAGTAACACTCTTGTAGCCTATGTAGCATGTGTCTGGTCTAGTGAGCTAGCACAAAAGGAGCACCACACAGCTCCAGTCTTTTACTTCAAGGACACCTCTATTATATCTACTCAATGAGGCATTTATTTGTATACTAGGAACTTGCAAACTATACATCCCTTGTCATCTTTGTTAAAAATTACCCCAAACACATACCATTCAGCTACGTTTTGTGGGAAATGTGAATGGATAATTCACATTACACAGTTTGTAATACAAATGTTCTCAAAATGTTTATTTATTTATTGTCAAAGACAGTGCAGAATGAAAAAGCAGTTAATTTTCAAATATTTCTAAGATAATTCATTTTGTTTTTTTTTTCCACATTTTTAATTTATGGCTGAGTTAAATGATCATTAGCAGGCAGCTTTTTGCCAGTTTCACAGTGGGACCAGGCTCACTATTCGGCACGACATCAGAAGCATTGAACCTGTGAAACACTAGAACATTACCCCAAGTGATGCAGCAGAGATCAAGTTCATTAATTCGAAGCAAACATATGCCCAGAAAGAAAGAATCAAAGGCAATGATTGGAGAGGATGGTACTGGGAGTTCCTTGGCCCCTGTCTAAATCAGTTAGGGGCCCAGGCTTTGTGAATTCCTCTGTCTCTAGAGGCTGGCAGGGTAATTATTGCCGATGGTGCACGTATTGGACTTGGTGAAGGTCCAGCCCCCACTGTTTGCATTCTTGGTGCTCCCCGTCAATGGGCAGCCATGGGCCATGAGGATTGTCCAGAACTCTGAGTCCAGCCCCCTCCTGATCAGTGCATCCTGTCTCCTCTCCTCCCCTTAGTCCTTCTCTTCTTCAGCATCTCCCCCAGGAGAATGGGAGCAGGCCAGGAAGGCGATAAACACCCATCTTTGACATGTTTGATGGGGGCCCTGTCAGACAAAGCCCTCTTTGCTGTTCGCCCATGTGGAAAATGGCGGTGGTGGAAGAGGGAGGACAATTAGTGGGATCTGCTAATCAGGCGGTCAGCACACATTTAATTGACATGTGAAATTTTGTTTAATTTAACATGTCGATAGGCAATATGACAATGAACCAGCACTTAGAAAAGCACAGGTAGTGTTGCCAAGAACTTGATAGCTGATTTGTGAAGGATAGATTTTGTGAGTTTGCGTGTATGCCTGTTTGTTTTTGTGCCACAATGCGAGCAGACATGAATTAATGCCATTGTGCCCGTAATGCTTTTGGATAAATACCTTTGCATGCTCTGTCTCATTTGTTTGGATGTGGCTTTGTTTACCACAGAAATTTAAAATTATTTCATTAACTTGATCCTTATGACGAATGGAAGGTTGAGGAAAAAATTGAGACAATACAGAACAAAATATTTGATTGTGGTATACGAAGTATTTAGAGAATATTAAGTATATTGTATGTTGTCTCATTAGGAACTGGAAACAATAATATATTGTTTAGTTCGTACATGGCAGTATCACCTTTCATTGTTGAATGGGTTATTGCTAGATATTATGATTGCTGTAAATTTTACATTGTTGCCACACTTATGAATCATATACTCACTGTACAAAAAATGGGTCACGTCTGACTGAAACGTACTTAATAGCTTATAATACTTGGATTCTAAAGAGAACTTCCTTTAGACTTATATTTTTGCTGCTGCTGGTTGCAAAGTGACCATACGCTTTTAATAACCCTACACATTCAGCTACTTCCATCACACTATGGCCTTTGGCACATCTAAGTTAAATTACTCCTTTTTGCCAATTATTAACATCTACTTTGTAATGTGCAATCACATGTATTGCTCATCCTCATATAATGCCATCTCCAGGAGTCTAAAGTTACTACCATCAAACTTTAAAAATTCAAAGGTAACTCATTTTTTGTCTGTGAGAAGTATAGTTTGTAATAATAATACCTTTATGAAAGTTAGGTGTTTCATATTCATAGGTGATGTTTCATTGCTGTTTATTCAGTAATTATTTCTCGAATAGAATCAAAAGTACATATCAAGTTAGCATCATATTAGAGTTGTACGTTAAACTGTTAAAAAAGCAAAAACAGGATCTAAAAATGATATGGGTGTTTTACCTTAGGAATCAGGCTAACGTTAGTTTCTGTGCCTTTTTGCTGTGATGCATACATAGAACGTGGAAATTGTTTTCACTGTTCTAGGTGTCAACTCTCGATAAACCTGAAATCGTTTCAGATAGGTGTGTAAATTTGAATTAGGGGATATTTCAAAATGAATATAAAGTGATTAAAAAGAAGCATTTGATTTTATTTAATCAAACAAGATCATCAGAAAAGCAAATGAAAAGTTAAAGAAAGTTCTTTGATAATGCAAATGATATGCAAACTCAATTATGGTGATTGAGTAGCAAGTGACATATTCATGGTGGTGTTCAGAAGCAGGTCAAACACATTGATGGAACGCGAGTTGAGACATTGATTGTTTAGTATGGTGGATGGTCACCCAAGATACATTGCCAAAACACCCTGACAGTGATGGGGCATGAACAGGATCAGATTGTCCAGCAGTTTTTGTGGGATCCTTTTCATATTCAATTTGAAATATCCCTGCAGTTTTGTGAGCAATGTATATTCTGATGACTGCAGATTTGATGTCATACTCTAACTGTTCATTCAGGATTTAAAAAAAATATTTTCCTTAATTTGAGCTTGGGATTTTATTGAAGAAGAAAAGCTAGTTTCACCCACAGTATCTGTGAATTATATAATAAATCTGAGAAAAAAAACTGAAATCACAAACAAAATTCTACTCAGGCAATCTTTAGGTGTACCACTTTTCTGTCATTATATTCAAATTCATTAATTCGTTTTTAATGTATATTTAGTAATCCCATCCAGTTTGTGGTTTTCCATCTATGAGGTTACCAATTCATATACACTTGTCAGTCTGTTTATTAGATAAACATTATAGGTTTATACACCCTTTGCCCAGTCTATCCACTTACCACATAGGTGCACTTTGTAGTTCTATATACTGTAGTCTGTTTGTCTGAGTACTTTTAGTCCCCTTTACTCTGCTCTCCAATGATCAGGACCACTGACTTTGTGGTGGTGTGCTAATGTGTGTGATTGGCTCAGACACAACAGTACCGCTGGAATTTAAAACACTATTTAGTCACTGTCCATTAAACAGTTTATTAAAAAACATTCACCTTATTTCTCCACCTTGTAGATGTAAAATCAGAGTGCAACCTCCCCCTCAATTCACCACCAAACAATCTTCTTCCATGACAATAACCTGCATGCAGTAGCTCTTGCTGCTTTGAGCAGCCTGTGGGAGCAGAGTCAGTATTGGAAGAAGAATAACTTGGAAGAAATGAGTTTACCACAGCCAAAGCTCACCCCCACTTTCCTGATGCTTACCCCCAGCAGAGGGTCCACTCTTGCGCCGACACTCTGCTCTGACAACTGACTACTTGAACAATTGCACCAAAATAGGTGCCTTGCTGGTCTCCATGACAAGCCATGCATAATCAGCAGCAGCGGTGTGTAATTATGGCTGTCAGACCCATCCACTGTAATTGATGCGAGTGCAAGCGGACTTGGCGGCCAGGGCAGCCCAACTTGCACACATGGCAGCACTACTGGCAGAACACTGAAAAAGGTGGTAGGATAAAAATGGCTTTACCTGTCTGGTGGCTCAGCAGTGCGTTGTTAAATTCTGCCACCTGCTTTGGTGACAGTGGCACACTATTACACGTAACAGAACCTCATGCATAAGGCTTTCCTCTGTCTTCACCCTAGCTTAGGATTTTTTGGCTCGGGTTTCAATTGACTGGGTAAATTCACAGATGACAAAGGGGATTGTCGGGTTTGATGAAAAATGTTGTCAAAGCCTGAGCTGCTTAGGTGTCTCTGTGACGAGGAGGTCTGCCTGTGGGGTGTCTGCATTCAGCTTATTGCTGCTGGCTTTTTATATGCTTCAATTCCTGGCTTCCTGGAGAACATGCAGCGCAGCTTCAGAACAAAATAATTACTTAACTTCAGGGGCGCTATTTAACTTGATGTTTTTATGCTAGTGCATACAGGAGGGAGAGCAGCAATTGAAGGGGCAAATGCTTGGCATTTGAGAGCTTGCCCAGTGTTTGAACAAATGGGTAAGTTATAGGGTGTCTGGTGGTCTCAGGTGTTTTCTGGTCCCACAGATTTTTTACTATTGATTTCATAAGACATTCTCTATTCTGAATTTTAGTGTAATAAATGAGTAATGGAACCTTAAAATACATATTTTTTTTAATTAAATCACATAGTAGCAAATTGTCTTATTTCTTTCTGTCAGCCATTTTTAACAGCTCCTGCTGAAAGTGGTCATTTGCTGCGACATCAGGGCTCCCATTTGCTAACATGTTTCACATTTACATTTTTGTCTCCGAACCAAAAAATTGGAGATGGGGACAATGCTTCATCTGTCAAAATGCAGACTGCCGTTGTCTATGCTTCACAGCCTTTTTTAGTACATTTTATGTAAAATGTAATGGTAAAATATACTTATACAAAGATGGTTTTGCTAGTTGTTATTATTATGTAATATGTTTTGTTTGTATGTTGTATTTTACAATGAACACCTTCAAGGCACATCACCTGTTATTCTATCAATATGTAGACTTATTTGTTGTGTCCCTAAAGCTTTATAAATCTAGTTGAAGCTAGGATTATGGTTCCTTCTGAATAGGCTTCTGAATCTTTTGATGGTCAGGTAGAGGCTTCAAGGGCTTTGCTTTCTAAAACAAATAAATAAACACCCTCTCTGCCATTGCAGCTACATGCTACTGGAATTAACAAATGCTATATTATTTATTTTTAAAGATAATTAAGAGTAATTTGTCTCTGAAATTTACCCTGTGAACTATAAAACACTACTGACCTGACACCTTCCATGCATAATGGCAGGTTTTGCATTTTATTCAAGCGCAGACAGAAATCATTTTACTTAATTCCTCCAGATTAGGCCTGAGTAACATGGGACTAGAAGAACTGGACGTTTCTTTTTGCCACGGCAGGGTGGAGAAATTATCCAACTTAGATAGATTGAGGTCACTCTTTCTTACAAAAGCATTGTTTAAACATCAAACAATACACATTATAAAAGTTTAAAAAAAATTCTTGTATATATATATTTATATATACAATCCCTATTCCAATCATATTCGGACATTGTGTAAAACATTAAAAACAGAAAAAAGAATACAATGATTTACAAATCCTTTTCAACCCATATTCAATTAAATTCACTACAAAAACAAGAAATTTGATGTTCAAACATATAAACTTAATTGTTTTTCACGCATTTTGAATTTGATGCCTGCAACACGTTCCAAAAGAGTTGGGACAGGGTAATAAAAAACTGGGAAAGTTGAGGAATGCACTAAAAACACATTCTACAGGTAAGTGTCATGATTGAGTATAATGGGAACATCCCCGAAAGGCTCAGTCGTTCACAAGCAAGGATGGGACGAGGTTTACCACTTTGTGAACAACTGCATAAGCAAACAGTTCATTAACAACATTTCTTATCGTGCAATTGTAAGGAATTTAGGGATTATTTCTTAATCTACAGTCCATAATATCACTATCATTCGATGAGAAAAAGTAAGCGGCAAGGCCGAAAACCAACATTGATTACAAGTGACCTTTGATCCCTCAGGCGGCACTGCGTTAAAAACTGACATCATTCTGTAATGGATATTACCACATGGGCTTAGGAACACTTCAGAAAACCACTGTCAGTGAACATAGTTTATCGCTTCAGTTACTGTCTGAATTGTTGCAGCTCTAATGGTATGGGGGTGTGTTAGTGCCAATGGCATGGGTAACTTGCACATCTGTGAAGGCACCATTAATGCTGAACGGTATATACAGGTTTTGGAGCAACATAAGCTGCCATCCAAGCAACGTCTTTTTTCAGGGACATCCCTGCTTATTTTAGCAATAGAGACAACGGAGACCCCGGACTGTTGAGTGACTAAAGTTGTAAATCAAGCAAAATAAGAAAGATTCCACCTAGAAAGCTTCAACAAGTAGTGTCCTCAGTTCCCAAACAATTATTGAGTGTTGTTGAAAGGAAATGTGTATATATATACACACACATACACACAACCCCAATTCCACTATTTGGTCTGTTTGCTCATGCAGTTGTTCACAAAGTGGTGAACCTCACCCCTTCTTTCCTTGTGAAGGCTGAGCCTTTCGGGGATGATCCTTTTATACCCAATCATGACCCTCACCTGTTTCCAATTTACCTGTTCACCCATCGACTATTCCAAACTGGTGCATTCAACTTTTCCAGTCTTTTGTTGCCCCTGTACCAACCTTTTTGGAACTTGTTCCAGGCATTAAATTCAAAATGAGTGAATATTTGCAAAAAAAACCATAGTTATCATAAAAAAAAATAAAGTTTATCTTAACATTAAATATCTGGATCTCATTGGAATTGGTGTTATATATATATACATACAGTATGAACCCAGAATATTTATTGTTTTTTCTAATAAACTTAAAAAAAATTTTATTTGTTGATAACGATTTTATTTTATTTGTTGATAACAGCTCTTTCCTCCCTACTGTGGTCAGATTGTACTATCAATAACTTATCTTATCTCAATCCTTTCCTGCATTTTAGGCCTGCACACATTCCAAACAAATCTGGGGTTTATGACTAGTAATGAGTTAAAAAAGCAAATCAGTTACCATGTAACCATGACGCAATCAGTAACTATGTACACTGGCTCATTAGCCATACTTAGGGTTCCACTGTCGGTTAAAAGGCTCTTTTTGAGAGCACCATACATGGAAATTGGGCAGCAAGGTCACTCGCTAAGTATTAAGACCTTAGGGTCTGATAAATACTGAGATGAGACACACGCAGTGACTACAACAGACTACTTAACAGCAATGGGGGCATGGCACACTGATTTATTTAAAATGAAGACGCAAATTAGCAATTACTTTTAATAATTTTCAAATTTTACCAAAATGCTCACACTGTAGAGCCCTGCTTCCATACAGCTGACATACTTTATTTACAGAGAGTGTCTCACTCCACGGTGGTTGCAAATTGATCGCTTCATCACTTCGTCAAAACCTCATTGTTTGTTGTAAATTATTGGTATTTTCATTTCTGGCAAATAATTTAGGTTGCTTAATATTCAAAGCGTTCCTAAAAAAAAAGTTGCTTTTTTTGGGGGGTACTTTTCTCTCTAATCTCGTTTTCTTTTCTTTTTTTTATTAAAAAATATTTTCAAATTTTTTTAGAAAGAGTGGAACAATTCAGCTGCATTTTCATATTCTATTCAACACTGTTATAATAGGATAGTGAGATTCTGTATTACAAAGTAAACGACGGCAAGTAAATTTAATTGTGTGTTCCAGTATTATTGACATTATTCATTGTCTGTTTAATATTAGTTTCTTTTTTTGGATGGCAGCTAAAACATACTACTGGTCTGATTTCAAGAATTATGCTTTCAAAAATTCACAGCAGACGCATGTCTGTCAAAGCATAAATCAGCCTAGTCACATACAATACTCTGTAGATTCAGTGCCTTGTACAGAGCAGGCTGCCAATTGCTTTATGCATGAATCAGTCAGTTCAACAAATACAGTAACCACAGGAAAAGTAGTAACCCTTGTGGAGTCTGATTGGGGAAGTGGTGGTGAGATTGATGGCTGAGCCTCTTCAACCCCTTCAGTCCCCTCTCACCCCCATATGCTCAGCCTGCCAGAAACAGACTGTGGAGAATCTCATCAGACATTCAAATTGACATCACTTTCCCCTTGCATTGTGAGGAGGGCACACTGCAGGGGTTTATGTATTGAGCTGATATTGTTTTTTTTCTATTTTTTATGCTTGCTGCTATGTATCCTTAGTTTGCTTGTAATATTAGATTCAGACCGATTTCTGAATACATTTGTTGAGATTAATGTACTGTTAATCATACATGGTCCTGTAGTTTGGTCTAAAAAAGTGCCTTTCTGTATTGTACAGCACAAACATGCATTTACAGATCACATTATGTTAAAGAGCACAGATAGGCTAATGACTGTTTCTGTGATATAATTTTTTATCAAATTACTCATGGCCTCTTGAATGTGATTTTGTGATTTCTGCCCTCTAATCTCTTTGTGTCTCTCGGCAGCTAGCTTGGGAGTAATGTATGGTCCTCTACTGGCTTAGGGTTAATTTAATATACAGTGTATATACTGCCAGAAATGACTACATTAAGTATACTACCTACTACCTATATATACAGTGGGGGGAAAATAAGTATTTAATACACTGCCAATTTTAAAAGATACAATCAGGTAGTACACTTCAACTGTGAGAGACAGTATCTAAAAAAATCCAGAAAATTACATTGTATGATTTTTAAATAATTCATTTGCATTGTAGTGCATAAAAAGTATTTGCTACAATAGAAAAACTGAACTTAATATTTGGTACAGAAACCTTTATTTTTGCAATTAAAGAGATTTCCTGTAGTTCTTGACCAAGTTTGCACACACTGCAGCAGGGATTTTGGCCCACTCCTCCATGCAGAGCTTCTCCAGATCTTTTAGGTTTTGGGGCTGTCACTGGGCAACATTGAGTTTTAGCTTCCTCCAAAGATTTTCTATTCGGTTCAGGTCTGGAGACTGGATAGGAGATGGTTGGACCTTGAAATGATTCTTACAAAGCCCCTCCTTAATTGCTTTGCCTGTGTGTTTCGGGTCATGTTCGTGCTGGAAGACCCAGCCACGACCCATCTTCAATGCTCTTACTGAGGAAATAAGGTTGTTGGCCGAAATCTTGTGATACATTCCCTCATTCATGCTTCTTTTAATATGATACATTCGTCCTGTCCCCTTTGCAGAAAAGCACCCCCAAAGTATGATGTTTCCACCCCCATGCTTCACGGTTGGGACGGTGTTCTCATCCTTCTTCTTCCTCCAAACACGGCAAGAGGAGTTCAAAACAAAAAGCGCTATTTTGGTCTCATCTGAACACATGACCTTGAACTTAAAACGGGTCTGGACATTTGTTGCCATTAACAGGAGGACCTTGTGTGTTCTGCAAGATTTATATCCATGACTGCGTAGTGTGTTACCAA
The DNA here is from genome assembly GCA_034780255.1 of Parotocinclus maculicauda. NCBI lineage: Eukaryota > Metazoa > Chordata > Actinopteri > Siluriformes > Loricariidae > Parotocinclus > Parotocinclus maculicauda. Next base: position 2,805 of record JAUZSU010126274.1, on the reverse strand, counting down.
CGGTTCCAGCTCTCTTCAGGGCATTGACTAGGTCATCTCAGGTAGTTCCGGGCTAATTTCTGACCTTTCTCAGAATCATCTTTAACCCACAAGGTGAGATTTTGCATGGAGCCCCAGACCGAGGAAGATGATGACAGTTTCTTCTATTTTCTAATAATTGTGCCAACAATTGTTGCCTTCTCACCAAGCTGTTGCCTATTGTCCTGTAGCCAATCCCAGCCTTGTGCAGGTCTACAATTTTGTCCCAGGTGTCCGTACACATTTCTTTGGTCTTGGGCATGGTGGAGAGATTGCAGTGTGATTGTTTGAGGATGAGGGCAGCTGTCTTTTATACAGGTAATGAGTTCAAACAGATGTAATTAATACAGGTAATGAGTGCAGAACTAAAAATAGCAGGTCTGTGAGACCCCAGAATTCTTACTTGTTAGTAGGTGATCAAATACTTATTTTATGCAATAAAATGCAAATTAAGTATTTAAATATCATATAATGTGATTTTTTTTATATTCTCTCTCTCAAAGTTGAAGTGAACCTACAATATAAAATACAGACCTCTCCATTCTTTATAGGTGTGGAAACTTGCTAAATCGAATTTAACTTGCTAATTTTCCACCCCTGTATATACACACACACAGAGACAGGTAATGTCAACAGTACGAGAAGTTATTTGTGTGTTTTTGAGGGACATTGTTATTAACACGTGTAGTCTTTTACTCGAGGCTTGAGGCCAGAGCAGTGCCCGCAGTGCTGCAGCACCACAAGGTAAAGTGTGAAACTTTGGAGCGCAAAGCTAATCATTGTGCAATTATATCAGCCAAAAGGGAGCCATTAGCTAAGTGCTAACTGCTGATGCTAGATGCTCTTGCAGTGAGTGAGGGCGGGATGGCTGAGGGTGTTGACAGTGCTTGAATATGTGTTGGAGGCACTGCGATTTGGTACATCAGCTTTGCTGTTTTAGCGGCATTCATTAGCAATTAAAAAAAAAATGCTGTAATGACACAATAGCCAGATGTTATTAAACATGTCGAAAAACTATTTCCAAAATAAAAAACACCATGTCAAAAATCCCAAATCTTATTAGGATGGAGCTCTCACTTAATAGTATTGTTATGTTTTGAAATCCATAAACACATTTTCTCTCTATTAAGATTTTAAATTCTAAAAATAACATACATTAAATTATGTATCAAACAAGTGCTTGCTGCATATGTATTAAAGAATATGTTGAATTGCATGACATTCTGAATATGGGACACAGAAGTATTAGGTTTTGTGTTTCAGTTTCTAAGAGCAAGAAAAGTGTATTTGTGCCCATTATTTGTCCATTTGTTCAATAACAAACCACAACATTTTAAAATTTGCCATCTTACAGCCTTTGTAAAAGGGAATACTTTGGAATCTTAATTTATTTTGTTTTATTGTGTTTTATAGAATTATGTATAGTAGCTTTTCATTTTTTAATATGGCTTTTTTAAACAATTTCATACATCAACTGATTTTAGCACACTATGTTCACGCATACATTCAGAATACAGAAACATAAATACAAATCTAAGCCTAAAACCGTAAAGGTTCATGTAACAGCATGTCAGTGGTTCCATTTTTCATCAAATGCACATGTCTGTTTCAAATCTCCATAACAGGCTAATGAGCCATTTTACATTGTGTAACTTAGCCTGAATGATTAGATTAACATACAGTAAAATATGTCATTTTTAGTTAATCATTAAGACCAGTATTTACAATGGCATAACACTCAGAACCTAGAACTAGTCTTCATGGTAGCAGTTATAAAGAACACAATTTTAAGACACCAGTGAGCTATTGAGCCACTCTGGAGTTGGGGGTTTATTTAAGGGGCACCATTAAGACAGTTTTGAGTTGACTGGCACTGTTAAGTCCAGAAGGTTACACTTCATACAATAATACATTTTGTCCTCTGACCTCTTTTTGTCTCTCAACACTTTCTGGGAGGAGGTTATAGTGATCTGTTGGATTGGTGTTAATTTAATATGTACACATAAGTACAATCAACGAAGCAAGGTGTCATTTGGTGTCTGAGTGCCAACGTTATTACCGTGCTTCTATCACTTGTGGCTTGAGGCGAGAGCCGTTCTGCAGCACCACAAGGTAAAGTGTGAAATGTAGCATAGCACCAGTGCTCTACTTACTGAACCACTCTGGTTTGTTTCTCACCTCTGGCTAGGGATTGTCTGTAGAGTTCAGAGTTGTGGTCTTGGTTAACTAGAACCATTAAGTTCAGCTTTTGGTACACTACCACATGTGAGATCCAGTTCTTGAGTACTGACACCGTTAAAAACATGGATTGGCTCCCTACAGATTCTGTTCTCAGTGTCTCTGCCACTGGATTGATCGTTCTCCTTGGGTATATTGTAAACAGACCAGGTGTGCCTCTGCAGTATTAATTATTTCCCTAGCAAATGGGATTTTCCCCATCCTTTAAAACTTAACTCAAGTAATTCTGCTGACCAGGTCATTTACTTCTGGCTGTGTTATCAAATGTGGATTACTAGAAATAAGGGATTAAACATATGGGCAAAGGTAATTTCCACATTTAGTTTATGCATTGTGGTATCTGCCTCATATAGGTGCCATCTCTCTGGTGTAGGGGTGGGCGATATTTCGAATATACTCGATGTATCGATGTATGCTATCTTTGAGATATACAACAATATTATATCGCAAACATCGAGTATAAATTTGCTTTTATCTGCCAGCGTGAGAGCTGCTTTGTTGTTAATCTCCCTCTCAGTTCACCTACATTGGTCCCGCCCACCCGCGCTG
>JAUZSU010126253.1:0-17416 GCA_034780255.1 Parotocinclus maculicauda | reverse complement strand
TCTTTGGTCCGATTAAGCGGAATTTTGGTCCAAATAAGCGAATAACATTACACGTATATAATGGGATTTGTTTCGGTTCTTTAGGATTTGGTCCGAATAAGCGGCTGGTCCTATTAACCGTATTCGACTGTATATACAGTAATGGTAATGGATTCTAACACGGTGAGTGTGGTCTAAATGCTATACCATGTTTTTTGTCTTCAGCCTTTGCAGAAATGCCCGTATGGAGTGTGTGCCAGAGGAAAGAGGTAAATCTGTTTAATAAATGCAATAACACTCGTAAGTATTTTCTTATTTTGAGATAATAAGTTCTGATTTAAAGAGTAATAACCCTGTTTAAATGGCATTGTGTTTTTTTGTTAGCAATTTCATTTAAAAACGTGTGTGAAAATGTGGAGAAATAAGTTTTTAGATTTAAGGTTTTTCCCTGGAAAGGGTAAGTTTTGTTTGATTTAGATTAGGTTATTTTGTATTAGGTAAATTATTCACGTTCCAAAGTGTGTCCACATGATAAAATGTGCTATAGCATGTGCTATATATCCCGTAAGAACTGCTGGATAATCTGATCCTGTCCATGCCCCATCACTGTCAGTGTGTTCTGACACTCTTGGGTGACCATACACCCTACCGAACACAATATGGGGGCACTCTGGTCCAGTTTAACACGCTTCTGTTGAATAAAAACAAATTGAAATATCCCCTAAATTTGTGAGCAGTGTATTGTCACGTTAGTAACGCCTCAACCAGCCCTGAAATGTACCAAAATATGAGCCGTTTAAATTTGTTGCCACCTTTTTAAAGTTTGTAGCCGTTTTGTTGAAAAGTAGACTGTAAGAATATAGAACATATTAAAGAACAACTTAAAGTACATTTATTAAAATAACTGAATTGTATTAAATAAATGTAATTGTACAAAATATAAAAATATTGTTTTGTGTTGAAATGTTTTAAAATATTTTTTAATTGTTTTAAAAATGTTTAAAATAAAGGAAAAGTTAAGGCTATATATTATATTTGTCCTACATGTTTTTTGCCTATATGTTGTATTGAATTGTGTTATTTACTGTATATAATGTTTATTGAATTTGCATCATATTCACACTTTAGTAGTTGTAGCTTTGGTCTAAATCATCTTGTTTTTAAGTATTCTTTTGCGTATTTTCTCTAACACATCTTCTTTACAAATTTCCTGCAAGTTAAATAGTAAATTCCCGCTCTTTATTTGGTATCCTCGTCCCGAGTTGCTTCTCTTCACTGTGAAGTTTGTTGGAATTAAAAAGCCTCACAAATTCTCCACGTCTAAAATGGTTATTTATGTAATCATTCAGAGCCTGAGCGAGATGACTGTCCGAACGGGAAAGTTTACTACAGTTGCAGAGGGCCGCAGGGGGCGGGGCCATCTGGTGTGGGTGTGGCCTGCGAGTTGACCTGTCGGAACCTGATGCTGAACCTCACCTGTCCTCCCCTGACCCCCTGTGTGCCTGGGTGTGGCTGCCCTGCGGGGTAATCCTCCTCCGCTTCTGAATCGAATTAAAGACGTAACCTGAAGGAACTGAATACAAGCACGGAATAAAATAGTATTTCATGCTGTAGTTTCTGTGTGTGTGTGTGTGTGTGTGTGTGTTTCACATGCACAGGTTGGTTGGCCATAATGGAGAGTGCTATTACCCAGAAAACTGCCCATGTGCCTGGCTTGGTTTAGAGTATCTACCTGGGAAGATCGTGGACACCCCGTGCTACCGCTGGTTTGTGTGTTTGTACCGGATTGTTTTCTCGATGCTCATGTCATTTATACTGACACATTTTTGTGTGTTCTCTCCTTTAGTGTGTGCCATCGTGGCTTCTTTAACTGCACTTACTTCCCATGTCCGGCCGTCTGCACCATCTATAGCGACCGTCATTACCATACTTTTGATGGCCTGGAGTATGACTATGTTAGCGACTGCCAGGTCTACCTCATAAAGGTACTGATATTGGTTCAGAAATTATTTCAAGTAATTCTGTTAGCCTTTATAAGAGAATCTGCCAAGTAATCTAAATCTGAATCGAATCGTTTTATCATGCTTATCACGTAATTACTCATGTACAGGAACACATTTGGTCATCTAAATCCTCTGTGGTGCTTTCGTGTACCCCTTATAAGGATCTAATGGACGTCATTTGTTGTGTACTGGTTTTACTGGGTTGTAATCATGAGACAGTGGCCGTTCTAGGATCAGAGTTTGAGGGTTTTGAACACCCATTAAGATATATTTCTTTTTAAAATATACCCTAAATTTAATGAGCAGTATAATGTTTGAACCAACTCAACATTTTTCTAAAACTTTTGTCTAAAATTATTGTTTTATTTTTAGGAGTGCTGGGACTCACGTTACTCAAAATAAAGGGGTATTTGAGCAAGTCCTTTAACTCAGAGCTTCCCAAAATGTTTTGTCTCGGAGATAAGATATCCCACACACACACACACACACACACACACACACACACACACACACAAGGAAGTGATGTAAATTGGCAAAAATAATTCCCTTTCCTATTTCAATACTAAAATATCTTTTTAGGTATTTATTTCATTTGTTCCTTCATTTGGTCCTTCACATCAACATTTCAAACATTTAGCTAAAAATCAAACACAAACTGTACATTTTATATTAAACATCCCAGCCGTAGACCTGTCCTTAAAAACCAATAACAATAATAATGCTTCATTATGTGCAATAAGTACCTACAATTTCAATTAAAGTATCTTTTAAAGTCAATTTAAATACTGATTTTTTCCAATGTATATGTTCATTCAATTGTATTTAACACCTGTGATGTTTGGAACTCTATGTTGGGAACTATGACCCTGACCCACAGTTGCTTGGATTGTAAGTCAGTCTGCTAAATGACTATATGTAAATTAGTGTCCTGTTCCAAAAGCCCTTTTAAGCCGATGTAGCAGCAAAGGAGGACGGAACTCCTTATTAATGTTTTTTGGATGAAAGTTTGTGTGTCTAAAAAGTTTAAACCGGATCCTGTATCGCACTTATATGTTACACCTCGCTATTTAACTCAACCTTAGTGTTTATCAGACAGAAAAAGTTCAGGAGCACCTGTCAGCCAGTGTCACCCATTGTTGACTGTCTGTGAGTAAGCGGATTTATTATGAGCATTTAGTAGAAAGGAGCTTACCAGCGTCCACAAGTAGAATGTTTTCTCCCATCCACAATGACACACCTTTAAACCTGCCAAAACGTTTTCCAATTCAACAAAGAGGCTAAGAAGGTGTGTGACTGACTGGGTGGGTGTGTTGGCTTAGCCGACTCTCGCTCTCTGTCAGGCTGGATAGAGTAGCAGGATTGGGCCAGCTCTCACTGCTCCTAATCTTGGGAAAATCAGAGTGGATTTTTAATTAGAGCAGGATTGCTGTAACGGAGCCCCGGTGAATGTCAAAGCCACACTAACACAGCACACAAACTCAGCTCCGACCCGCAGCTAACAAAGAACAATCTGTTCCCAATCAGCCTGCGCACTAGAATGTGCTCCTGACTTCAGTGTGTGTGTGTGTCTGTCTGTCTGACTGTCTGTCTGTCTGACTGTCTGTCTGCCGGTTTTGGGGGAGAGCCGCTGAATGGACTTTGGTGTCTGGTAAAGGGCAGTAAGTCTCAGAGGAGAGCATTGATCCACTCAAGGGATGGAGCCCTCAAACCATTACAAAAGGACCACGTACACACACACACACACACACACACACACACACACACAAAGCCTAATTGTTGCTTATCATATCTTAAACGTACTATATATGTGCAGTTCATATGAACGTTCAAACAAATGTGAATACATAATATTAAATACTTCTTATTTGTTTTTTTCTGTCTCCAGAGTGTAAGGGATACTGAGATTTTGATTACTGCCCAGAATAAAGACTGCTATGAGAGCGGAATTGTTTGCATGAAGTTCCTGCTCATCTACGTTGGTCTCACTAAAATCTACTTCAATGATAACTCGGGAAAACCTGTGAGTCATTTTTAGCTGTATTAAAACCCTCTCGATTGAGTGTTATTGCTCTTTTTTGCTTTTGTGTACTCATGGAGTTGTGTCTGTGCTGGATTTGAAGAGTTCCTCCTCTGTGGTGGGACGAGGATACGAATTTGAGCTGTGGACAGCAGGTTACTACACGGTGGTCCATTTTGTCAAACAGGACTTGACTGTGCTTTGGGATCGGAAAACCACTATACATATTCGTGCTGGGCCACGATGGAAGGTCAGAACACCTCACACCTCACCTGGAATGACCTGAATCTACATAACTTCACACTGAGAGCGTAATTACTGTGCATGCAGAGCTTGAGATTAGGGATGCACCAATCCAGACTGATATTGGGGTCAATACATTGTCTGCAAAGACCTGATCCCACCTGTTTGGTTTGGATTTGTTTTCACGAAAGCTCACAACCACACACCAGCTCTCTGTGAATAATGTTGAAGATCCTGATTTGACCGAAACACTGGACTGGTGCATCACACACACTAAAACATGTGGTTCTACACGTTTGTTCTGACTAGACTGAGAAGATTAAATCATTCTTACAACATTTATTAATTCATTTGATTCATTTGTTTGGGTCGTTTCCTTTCAGTGCTTTTCTTTAAGCACTGTATTTCATCTGACAGTCCCAAAACTTACAGGTACTTCCCAGTTTATGACGGGGATACATTCCAACAAATCGACCACAGCTTTTCCTCACTACATTTCCCTTTTGTGCTTATTTCTTTAAATTTAGAAATTGCAAAACAATACATTTGAACATGCCATTTATAATTAAGGCCAGGCTTTTTTAATTACTTGTTCCTCGGATGTTCCTACTTAAGAATCTACTGATGAGGAAGGAAAAAAATATATATATATATCATTTTTCAGCACTTTTCAATTTCTCAAGGACTATGTGGAATCAATACAAGGAAGGAGGAAGAAATAAAAATACATTTTTATTTAAAAATTAAAATTTATTTAATCTACAATTAAATTAATGTGAATCTGAAAAAAAATATAATGTACAGAACAATACCGTTGGCTCTCCACCGGAGGGCAGAAAAAGCTAAAAATAATTTATTTATTTAGTTTTTTTTATTTCAACCATTGGTACTGCGGCGGATCTGCGAAATATAAAAAAAAAACAAAAAACAATTTTTTGAATTCTTTAAATATGATTGTCCGCGGATCCGCGAAACGAGCAATAAAAAAAGTCTGGCCTAAAGGCAATTCCTCGTAACATAACCGTGTGTAACCGAAGGTAGTGTGTGTGGGAACTTGTCTTGCTATACTTGTGAGGACATAATGTCCCTACGATGATGGGAAAACGTGGAATTTAGACTAATCAGAACCATTTCTCCGGTCCTCACATTTTTAAGTGCCTTACTCGCAAAAATTTGAAAAACCAAAGGTGCGAGAAGACTTGTTTTAGGTTACTGAGGTTAAGGTTAGGTGTAGGTGCAGTGTTAATGATCTAATTTTAATTAAAGGGCTAAATAAACTAGGTTAATTAGAAGGTACGGCTTCATTGTTATTCATGGCAATGGAAAGTCTTGACAAGGGTAGCAAGACAAACGTGTGCGCGTGTGTGTGTGTGTGTGCGCGTGTGTGTGTGTGTCCTCAGGGTCAGTTTAGTGGCATGTGTGGGAACTTTGACATGGTGACAGCGAATGACATGACCACAGCGGGGCACATGGAGGTCAGCAACGCTCAGGCTTTTGGAGACAGCTGGGCCCTTGGCCAGGTACATGAATGCACTCAGGAATACAACACTGCAGCGGTGAAAGAAATATCTAGTGGCCATAAAAGTGGACGAGATTCGATCAAAAAGAAAGTTGTGCCTGTTAACTCCTGTACGGGTGTGTTCTCTGCCTGTGTGTGGCCTTGTACGTAGTGTGAGAGTGATTATGTGGTGCGTAGACCCTGTGAAGGAGACCTGAGCAGACAGCCGTATGCTAAGCGGGAGTGCGGCCTTCTCTACAGTGACGTTTTTGCTCCGTGTCACAATGTGGTAAGCTCCTCCCTCGGGAGATCAGTCTGCATGCTATGGAAAGGTCACCTCTTACCCACACACTATCTACACTACCATACACACTGTTACATGCCTGGCCGTGATGCACCAGCAGATAGCAGTGTAGCAGAGGCTAAGGTTCCTCAGCGACGCCGCATGGCCTTGAGTCAGGCAAAACGTGACTCGCCTGCCATTCGTCCTAAAGATGACCGACGGCAGAATTGATGTCAATGTGTTTTTATGTTTCTGGGTCAGTGTGTGAAGCTCATTAGCCGCCTTTATGCTGATTGGCGTGGAATGAAAGGGAGTGTAAGTGAAGCTTCGCAGGAGCTTCGTGTCCTGACCCGCTGTATTGTCCCGGGCTTACTAGTGTGACTAATCTCCCATGAACCCCCAGGTGGATGTGACCTGGTTTTATAAAAACTGCCTGACAGACACCTGCAACTGCAATCGCGGAGGAGACTGCGAGTGTTTGTGCACCAGCATCGCCGCGTACGCGCACAAGTGCTGTCAGCACGGCGTCACGGTTCACTGGAGGTCTCCCAGCGTCTGCCGTAAGTACACGTACATGATTCAAGTGACCCGCTGACCTTCTCCTGATGTCTGATGTCATCAGAGCCGGCCCTCATTAAAGGAATACGTCAATGCCTGTAGTTTTTGGGTTTAAGTGGTTATTACAGGTCGTAGTTTAGTGGTGTTTCCCTGTACAGTTTACGATTCTATGAATTCCTCACCCAAATATATTCAATATTTGATGTGTGTTCTGCTTAAGATCATATTCTCATTCTGCACTACATACAGTACTGTGCAAAAGTCTTAGCCCGCCATTCAGCACTGGTATATATAACATATTTCATATTGTCAATGTTTGGACCCAAAAATTTCAGTCCTCCTTTTCATTGATCATCGTTCCCATTCTTATGAGCTGTAGAATATCTCAGCCTCTAATAAAAAAAATGTTTCTTGGCCACTACCGTTCCAAAAATGACCAATTCTGGTCAGAGTGTCAACTTGGAATCCCGACGAAGCTGTTTTCTTTTAATGTTTTAATAAATGTTTAATATATAATGTTAATTATGTTTATTACCCAAATAAGGAAAGGTTTTCCTTTTGAGTCTGGTTCCTATCAAGGTTTCTTTCTCTTAGAAACCTCTTAATCTCAGGGAGTTTTCCTTGCCACTGTCACCATTTGGCTTGCTCATTAGGAACAATAGAATCCAATTTTTGGCAATGTTTATATAACAATATAAAGCTGCTTTGTGAGAGCGTCTATTGTAAAAAGCGCTATACAAATAAAATGTAATTGAATTGCTGTTATTGTTCAGGTGGAGCTCACTTTAAGATCTGGCCACTGTAGACTTTTTTCAGTTATTTTTAAATACTGCATGTACATTTAATATCTTTGCTGGTTGTGGTCTTGTAAAGAGACTGAGAAATGATCTGATATGTAATTACACCGTTGAGCAAACAAAGGAATATCTAATCTAATGGTGGGCTAAGATTTTTGCAGTACATCCTGTAGTACAATATTGTCCACCAACCCTATATTCCAATAAATAGAGGGTGTAGTAAGTCAATCTGCTTAGTAATAACTCAGAAACTAAACTTATTTTGGTTTTTGATCCTTTAAACTTTCTCTTTCAAGTTACTTCAATATAAATTTACTAGGGTTTTCAATGGAGGGTATTAAATATCAATAAAACTGAAAGTAGTGGTGTAGGATGTACTGTACACTATATCTACAAAAATTGTGGACATGACTTCTTTGTAATTTAAACCACACTCACTGCTAACAGATTCATAATATGAAGCTTATGATCATACAATCTCCATAAAACCAGTTTAACCGAATGAGTTCTACTATTAAACTCTAACTTTCTGTCCTCCTAAAACTGTTTAGGGAATGGTTTTTAAACTTTGATGTATAACTTGCACTGAGCCTTAACTGTTACTCTATCAGAGAATGCTGAGAGAACTAGAATTGGACTGTGACTGAGGGCTTATCGTCCAAACATCAGCTCCTGACCTTATAGTGATGTTCCACATTCTCATGGAAAGCTTTCTGAGAAGAGTTTAGGCTGATCTAGCAGTGAAGGGGAGAAACATTCCATTCAAGGATGTAGCTTTTGGTGTTCAGAAACCTTTGCCTTTACAGTGTACATTCAGAGTCGCTTAGAAATCAATCCAGCGATGGTGGAACAGCAATAGTGTATATGGTACCATCTAAACCAAAGTTAAAGCTAATGTTTTACAGCGTGTAGAGTCTTGTGTAAAATGAAACGATCACTCATTGCCTGGCCATCCCGAAATCTAAGCACGAGATGTCATAACCTAAACAGGCTTTATCTAAGAAAAACATTCGATCTCTTGGCAGGATTTAAGAAGCCTGTGTGTGATGAATGAGAAATTTTTTTACTTCATATTCTCAGTTGCAGATAAGCACAAGAATTATTTTGCTGGCAGATCAGAGCACAATATGTGTTTGCTGAGATTTCCTTAAGAGATAAACAGAAGAGGATTGCTAGAGCCAACAGAAAAATGTCAGAAACAGGGGCCGGATTCTCGAAAGATTGTGAAGGAAGGTTCTTAAGACAAAAATTAAGAGGTTCTTAACAATGTTCTTAAATGTAAGGCTTGAAAAAGTTCTCAAATGTAAGCATTATGTATTCGTTGTTGTATTTTACGGTTCATGCGAGACACATTTTGACTTTGTATTTACAAATATTGCTGGTATTTAGTTTAATCTGCTCAGAGAACAGCAAAATGGGGGTAAAATAGCAGACTGATTTAAAAAAAAAATGCAAACAAGAATCCTCATTGGAAAATATGCTAATAAAATTATATAGGCCTTGCTTTCAGTAACTTAACAGCTCAAATTTTGTCAAAGTGTTACAGACATTAAAGAACATAATGCTTTCAAAAGTAACACTTGTTCTTAGAGTAGTTCTTAAGAAAGGAGTTAAGAATAGAAATCAATTCTTATGAAGTTTTTTTTAAGCATTTTTTCCTAAGATTGATTTACTTTCTTAAGACGTTACCAAAAGACAGGAATATAGTGCTGCCCTTTTTGTATAGGAACACATCCTGGACCATGGCCTTGAAGCTCCAGGATTCAAATCCGACCTCAAGTCCCTTAACTCACAATTGCTTTAATGTATGATTGTATCAGTTGTAAGTTTCTCTGGGTAATGTACATCTTTTGTGTTTTGTGTCTTTTCCAGCGTACGACTGTGAATATTACAATCAAGGTACGTGCTACGTTAAGTCCACTAAAATACCTTATCTTAAAAACCCCATTAAACATAAGAGTTCAGACCTAGAGTACTAAATGTGTGTGTGTGTGTGGTTTTAGAACTGGGCGAGGGTCCGTTTACTTTGTCCACTGCTGAGTTGAACGACTCCGTTTGCGTGTTTGGGGCGGATATTAGTAACGGCGAGGTCTTTCCTTTGCTGAAAACCAGCGCTGAGTCGACTGCCATCTTTAACTTCATGATCACCAGCGGCCTCTACAAAGAAAAGGCGTCACGTGAGACAAATTCACGTTTTTTCCCCCCTACGTTTTTCTTCTTTAGAACGAACCCAAGAAACCCGTTTTGTTATGCTTGCTGATTCCTATTTAGGACTCCCCACCATCTCGTTGGAGTCTGCTGAACGCCCAAACTACTTCCTGTGTGTCACGGCAAATCGGACAGTGCGCCTGGAGCGCTGGAGACCCGGAGAGGACTTTCGTCGCCAGGCAACCTTCATTCATCATCAGGGCTTGTGGCTGCCCGGGCGATCCTCCTTTGAGCTGCACAGCCAGAAGGGCGTTTTCATTACTCTCACACCCACGCATGCACGGGCACAGAGCTATGATAACTCCTACTCCTTTAAAGCCAGCAGCAGTTTTATTATTGAGGGTAAGAAAGTTCTCGGTAACACATTAACCCCTAGAAATACCACTACCGCCTTTAACCCTCGTGTTCCACACACTACATACAGTAGTAATGGAAGCTCAGGCTGTCTGAAATTAGGTTACACACCTTACAATCAGCCAAAATACTAAAAAAAAGACTAAAAGTGTATTAAAATTCCCATACCTGGCATTTCCAAGCAGATCCCTACCCAGAACCACCAACATGTCTAACATTTCTTCCATATTGAACACGTCAACTATGAGAACCTACTGTTTACTTACCATCTAATATAACCAGAACGTAATGTGTTTTTATGAGATTGTTGTTTATTGTTCATTCATTTATTTAGCGACACATCATCAGTGGCTATATTCACAACAAACACCAGGTTGCATCAACACACTAGTCATTGCTCAATTTAGAGAGTCCAATTAACCTTGTATGTTTTTGGACTGTGGGAGGAAGCCGCACGTAAACCCACATGGACGCTCAACAGGTGCAACGTGGTTCTCCGAACTAACCAGAACGCTTCTCAGTCGCCTGCCCACTTGCGATGTTATAAATATGCTGCACTGTCACATAAAAGACAGTTTCTTATTTATTTATTGTGTGTGTGAGAGAGAGAGAAAAAGAGAGAGAGTTAAGGAGGGGCTGAGAGAATCAATGCTCTGCACGCGGCACTACAGTGAGATAAGATTTTATCCATTGTAAATAGTAAAAAAGTGTTTATATTAAAAATCTGTGTGTGAAACAGCACAGTATCATGGCTAGTTTCCCCCGTAGCACCGTAGCAATGTGGCAGAGCGTACCGTAGACGTTAACGATGCTTACCTGCACGTCATTCAGTGCGTCCGTACCTGTTGCTTGTTTCAGAGAGCACGTTTGTGATCCCGTACCGCCTGATGTGCGAGTGGAAGTACCATGCGTGTGCCAGCGCCTGCGTGAAAACATGCAGCGACCCCAGCGCCACACGCTGCCAGTTCCTACCCCTGTAAGCGTCCGAATTTTTTAATCCGGCCCATTTTTCCGAGCGTAGCGTAACGATGTCAGTGCTGCAGCATTAACTCTTAACCCCCCTGTGTGCAGTGTGGAAGGCTGTTTCCCACGCTGTCCCAAGAGCATGGTGTTGGATGAGGTGACCAGGAGGTGCGTGTACCGGGAAGACTGTAAGTGTGAACAGCCTTGGCGTTAATTCGAACCTTAATTACCGTCTGCAAGAGCTGATCACGATGCGTTTTTCTCTGTAGGTGTAATACTGTCACCGACTCCTACTCCTTATATGTTTGTGACCCGGTCGAATAGAACCACCACGGCTCCTACTACCACCACTATCACCTCAACAGCGGGAACCACCACCATGACCGCCTCAACAACCACACTCGCTTCATCTACCACTCTTACCACCACCATTAGCACAGCGGTAACTGAGACGCCCAGTTCAACGCCAGCTCCAGCTTCACCGAGCACATCTATAGCCATAACCACTTCTACTGGAACCACAACTCCCGAAGCGTTCACTACTACCTCACCGTTGGTCACTGAGAGCCCTCTCGTTATCACAACCAGCCCCATCCCTGTAATCACCACCTCCCCGACCACTACCTCTGTAGCCTCCTCATCTCAGCCTCAGACCACTACGGAGATCAGACTAGAGGAAACTACAACTTCTGCTATCACTACAATGCCTGCTATCACTACTCCCAATATGACGACGACCCCTCTGAGCACCACAGAGGTGATGTCCACTGCCCCGGTGACTGAGACAATACCAGAAGTACTCCCAGGCACATCGGAGCCAACACCCACTGTGCCCTTATCCTCTTCCCCTCCAGTGTCGCACGCCATCACGACCACGCAACCGCCGTTCGTGCTACCCACCGGACCCTGCACGGTGAGCACAGTCTAAACTTACAAACCCGAAATCTTAGATAGAACAGTGTTACGCCTTTTTCTCACTTTGTTCCTGGGACATTCGTGGTATCGGTTCAATGGCACTGTTCTGAATTTGCATGCTTTCCATTCTAACGTTAATTAGCTTTTACGTAATTCATATTATCCCTTCTCAGGCTCCGTTCTCTGTGCGAGTTGACGAGTGCAGCGAGTACATCTGCGTCCATGGTCAGATGATGCTGCACAACTCCTCTCAGCACTGCAGATACAACATCACCCAGCCCCAGTGTAACCTACTTGGCATGCCAATCCAGATCAACACGGACCCCTGCTGCCCTCTATGGCGCTGTCCATGTAAGACACACCGTATTCACGTTTTGCATACCCTAGAGTTCATGTCACGTGATTATACGCAGATATTGATGTGGAATATTATGTCGTCAGGTCGCTGCTCGATCATCTCGGACCTACGCGTGATCACGTTTGACGGGAACAACGTCGCTTTGTATGATAATGGGTCCTATATACTGGTTCACCTGCCTAGAGAGAATATTGTTGGACACATTGAGAAATGTCCCACCAGTGAGGTAAACACACTTTAGTCAAGGTCACATGTAGGAGCTAGGGCTGAGCAATTTAACATGGAACTTACAATATTACTGTCATGAAGTTTATACTTAATCCTAGGCTGAAAAGTCCTAAAAGTGGATAAAAAGAACCATCAAAGTCTTAAAACTGGATAAAGAGAACTGTATAGGTCCTAAAACTGGATAAAGAGAACTGTATAGATTCTAAAACTGGATAAAGAGAACTGTATAGGTCCTAAAAGTGGATAACGATAACTGTAACGGTTCTAAAACTGGATAAAGAGAACTGTATAGGTTCTAAAAGTGGATAACGATAACTGTAACGGTTCTAAAAGTGGATAAAGAGAACTGTATAGATTCTAAAAGTGGATAAAGAGAACTGTAACGGTTCTAAAAGTGGATGAAGAAAACCATAAAAGTCCTAAAAGTGGGTAAAGAGAAACATAGAAGTGGATAAAGAAAATCGTAAATGTTCTAAATTGGATGAAGAGAACCATAAAGGTCCTAAAAGTGGGTAAAGAGAACCATAAATGCCCTAAAAGTAAATAAAGGGGCAAAAAAAGTTCCTAAAAGTGGATAAAAAGAACCGTAAATGTCCTAAAAATGCATAAAGAGAACCGTAAATGTCCTAAAACTGGATAAAGAGAACTGTAAATGTCCTAAAAGTGGATAAAGAAAGCTACTAAAAGAAGATTTTTTAAATAAAAGGTATATTTTGATTTAAATGAGAAGTATTATGTATAGAAAAAGGCAAAACCTTATCTCATTTGTTAGACATGGTGGTGGTAGTAACAATATTTTTGTCTGTTTTCCTGCACCTAGGATTTCTGAATTCTGAATCATAAAATCATAAAAGCAAATTCTAAAGGACAATCTGTACATGTTAGGTTCTTAAGCAAGGCCCTCAACCCATAATTGCTTGCATTGTAAGATTGTGAAAGCGGGAAGGCTCTGGCACTGGGTTTGCTTTGTCCAATTTTAGGACTTGTTGATGATCTGATGACATTTTAGGTCATGTTTAGGTCATTCTATTATACATGTATATGTCTCTGTTCTAAAGTACTGATGCATCTTTTAAATGTTTCAGAGTGTGAACTACATCAGGCGACCCGTAAGTTCAGCATTACTATCAAAAACTCTGACTATGACCAGCTTAGAATGTTTCATGTTTAGTCTCTTCTCACCTCTCTCTGTCTGACAGACTCCCTCAGGTGGAACTTCTGGCTTGTGCTTTAAGAAGCTCAACATAACCACCCATGCCTACAGGATAATGATCAGTCGCCTGGACCGTAAGGTACACACACCTTTACAATGTCAGATATTTAGTTCCTCTGTGTTATATTTATTAGCTTTAGGCGTCATGCTTTCTCGTGTGATTGGATGTAGGTATCTGTGAACCAGATCACCGCTCGGCTGCCGTTCACCAGGATAAACCTGCACATTGATGACACAGGGACCACGTACATCATCCACACGCCTGGTGGGATCAGCATCCAGTGGTACCACAGCACTGGCATCATGGTTCTGCAGTATGGTGCCCCTGATAGCACGTCCACCAGAGGACTCTGTGGTTAGTACACGTGTTTGTGTGTGATCCAGCAGTCCCTTAATGACATGATGGGACTGAGAATCAAAGGACCATGTATTCTTCTTGTCACAACCCTAGCACTGTAAGCTGTTCTGTATGTAAGGATGCTTAGAGATACGGTAAATCCACTGTTTTTCTCATTTCCATTCCATCTGGGTGAGACTAAAGTGCTCTGTCCATCAGGCTGCTGTGATGGTAACCCAGCAGATGACTTCCGTCTGCCCAATGGGACTGTGATGCGTAACGTGGAGGACATCCCAGTGTTTCTTCACAGCTGGATGGTGGATACTTCCGAGGAGACGGATTACTTCCGTAGAGTGGGCGACAATTGTACAACAGGCAACTGTACCAAATGCTTCCAAATGCTCAACCAAAGGCCCTTTTCCAAGTGTCATCACAAGGTACTGCATCCAAATATCAGTCAGGGGATCAATGAGAATGTCTGAGAAGGAACACTGTGTTTTAAGGAACTCATTGACAGGCAGACAGTATGACAAACCAACCATACTGTTGTATGTCACACAATACATACCAAGCTGTTCCATAACATATCACACCAATCCATAACAGGCCATGGCATACCATACTAAAGCTTCCAGCCCTGTACCCCGTTCTATCCAGTTCTATCCCATTCTCTTCCAGACTCTTGCCATACCATTCCATAAATTGTAATAAAATCCCATAAAATTGTGCCATTGCATATCATGCCTTTCTATACCAATAAATTGACTTTGTGCAGGTTTCACCAGAGCAGTTCTGTGACAAAATCTGGGCAGGTGACCTGCACTATAAGGAGCATGAGTGTGACTTTTTGGCTGCTTATGTGGCCATTTGTTACACTCACCAGATCTGCCTTAGCTGGAGAAGAAGCAACTTTTGCCGTGAGTGTTCACACACACACACAAACACACACAGTAGCCATATACAGTATATGAGAGCTGATCTATACCTTTTGCCAAGCTTACCTTGCTCATGCACAAACATTCGCACACTGTATCATATAAAAGTTGCTGGTTTTGTTTTGCATTCCTTTATGCTTTGCATTACTTACTGTATGGCAGCTCTGAAGTGCCCACCTGGTAAAGAGTATAAGCCGTGTGTGAACACGTGTACGACAAAGACATGTCTGAATCGAGACTACTACGAGGAAAGCATCTGTCCTTCCATCCGAGAAGAGTGTGTGTGCAAGAATGGTACCATGCTTCACCGAGCCGACTCTGCATTCTGTGTCACCGAGGACCAGTGCGGTGAGAAAAGCAGACTGTGTGTGTGTGTGTGTGTGTGTGTGTGTGTGTGTGTCATTCCTACCATACGTGACTGCATATTTACTATATAAGGTGTGGTATGTGACCACTAAAATGATGCCTTGTTACATTCCCATACCTGATTGCGTGGCGATTATTATTTACGTCTTGTGTTTGTTAGTGTGTACGGATAATGACGGTTCTCCAAGGGCTCCAGGAGAGGTGTGGAACGGTTCTCTGCGAGGCTGTTGCATGTTCCAGTGCCTTGAGAATGGCAGCGTGGTTCCAGTGGAGCCCGAGTGCCCTCCCGAGCCTTCGCCTTTGTGTGAGCGCTTGGGCGAGTACTCCATTGACGTACTGGAGGAAGGGGTCTGCTGCGCCAAGAAGATCTGCGGTAAACTTGCACACACATGTTACAACACCGGGGTAGCACCGCCGCCTCCTAGGTTCAATCCCAGGGAGGAAAGGCCTGGGTCCTTTTTATGTGTGGAGTCTGCATGTCCTCCCCTTGTCTGTCCGGGTTTACTCCGGGTACTCCGGTTGCCTCCCACATTCCAAAGACATGCATGTTAGGTTCATTGATTACTCTAAATTGGCAAATAATAATTTTAAAAAACAACAACGTTACAACACGCATACAGTAAGTGCTCCAAGATGCAAACTGGAAAGTGAAATCATGATTGTGTGTATGCATGCAGAGTGTAACCTCACCCTGTGCCAGAATGAGATTAATACCTGTGAAGAAGGGAACAAGTTGACGATTGGCTACAGCACGCTGTCATGCTGTCCTGAATATCGATGTGGTGAGATCAGTTTACCTATAAAGCCATGTACTCACTTCCCAAACGCATCAAAGACAAAAGATAAATCTGTTTTAGAATGTGACCCACTAGCCTGTCCCAGTGTGCCCATACCGGAATGCCGCGAGGACCAATTCCTGGTAGAGGTCAGAGGGCAGCGTGCCTGCTGCTATACCTATCTGTGTGGTAAGAGTGCTATTTTTAAGAATTCCAGCACCTTTTACTATAGATTTTAATGTGTAATACAGTGTTAAAACAGAGATTCACCTGAACTACAGACAAACCCCACTATCCAAACTCCTGCTATTCACGTTTCTTACATATAATGTACAACGCATTACTCCTCTAACTGGATATCTGAGCTGTTAGCCTGCAAAAACCATACAGAAATCTGAAAGTTCAACCTGAGTGAGTGTGTATCAGTGTAAAATAACCAACATTCTGAACAGCACATTAACTGTACATCATCAATCACTTCCTCCTATAAATGAGTAGCATAATCTTGTATTATTTCACTGGTTAAGTCAGTGATTCCCAAGTTCCCAAGTTTAAGTCAGCGATACAAAACGGCAAGTTAAAAGTGGAATTAAAGTGGAATTATTACAAGTAACATTATAGCATTGTGTATCTGTCATTTTTATTGTGTAAAAGCATTCATTTGCCTTGCTATTTGCATTCATGAAGATGAATTAAGAAAAATATAATGCACGCCCACGATAGTACAAGTGAGGAACACGACACAGAAACAATGTCTGATCCGATAACCAATAACCAATAATAAAAACGTAACAGGCAGTATCAGAAAGTCCAGTATTATCCTGACGTCACCGAAAGTGTCCAAATACTTTCTATTGTGGATAATGGGGTTTACCTGTATTAACATCAGCTCAGACATTTTGGATGTCCAGTATGTTTGTTAATGAGCTGTGTGTGTTACAGTGTGTGAGTCCTGTATAGAGCCCATCCCGGTGTGTTTGCCTGGAGAAATTCTGGCTGTGGACACGAACACAACAAATCACTGCTGTCCCCAGTATCATTGTGGTAAAACGGCACACGAATACACAACAGACCTACAGTACTAACTCAGCGTGAACATTAAAAGTGGATGTTAAAAGTGCTCCTGCGTTCATAAAAGTGGGTTTATTTACGTCAAGTCAAAAGCGCCTTTTACAACGAAGCACTGTCTCAAAGCAGCTTTACAAATTTATATTGCCTTCTAATATTAAGCAAAAAAAATCCCTAAACGTTAGGCCAAACTTTTTTATTGCTTGTTACGCGGATCGGCCGACGTTCATATTTGAAGAATACAAATTTTTTTTTTTTTTTTTGTATTTCTCGGATCCGCTGCAGCACCAATGGTTAAAATTCCCCCCCAAAAAATA